>PVLC010003102.1:6650-102664 GCA_004027655.1 Graphiurus murinus
GGGGGGGGGGAGGGGAGGGGAGGGGAGAGGAGAGGAGAGAAGAGAAGAGAAGAGAGGAGAGAAGAGAGAGGAAGCTGGGCATGATAGCACACACCTTTAATCCCAGTACTTGGGAGGTTGGACAGGAAGACTGCAGTTTTGAGATCAGCCTCAGCAACTTAGCAAGGCCCTCAGAAACTGTGAGATCCTGACTTAAAATAAATGATAAAAAAGGGCTAGGGGGAAAGGCAGGGCATGGTGGCGCATGCTTGTAATCCCAGCATTTGGGAGGCTGAGACTGGAGAGAGTCCCTCCACAACTTAGTGAGACCCTGTTTCAAAATAAAGAATAAAAAAATAGGTCTGGGGCTGTAGCTTGGAGGTAGAATGCCCCCAGGTTCCATCCCCAGTACCGCAAAAAAAAGGGGGGCTAGGGGGATAGTTTCAAGGTAGTATGCCCCTGAGTTCAATCCCCAGTACCACTAACACACACACACATGCATGCACGTGCAAGGGATATTATCTGGGAGGCTATATGGGGAGGGGTCAAGATCTGGGGACACAGGGGAGAGAAGCAGAGACTAGGGGGACTGATGAAGGCAGGGCACAAAGCCTGGGAACACTGAGGTGTGAGGACCCAGCAAGGGACAGGAGCAAAGACGTCACAGGTAGAAAGACAGAGGTTAGGGGGTCTGGGTCAGCAGCTGGGGGAATCTTTGGAGGGTAAGTGTGAGCCTCGGGGTTCTCTGGAGTTATGGGCCAGAGATGGAGCCAAAGAACATGGCCCCTGTGCCCACAGCTTGGCAGTGCATGTGGGTATGCCAAATTTGCGAATGGGAGTACATGTGTGTGCACATGTGCATGTGCATACACTCGTATGTGGTGAGTCTAAGCCCATTTGGGCTTTTGAGGAGTCCAGGAACATCTTGGAGGGAGACAATGTGGTAGGGTGGCATTGGGAGTGGGGACTGAAACTCCTGTATCCCAAAGCATGTTGGAAGCTTGCTCCTGTATCTGAAGGAACTTGGCCCTGGGGGCTTCTTCCCCAGGTTGTGTTCTTTCAACAAATGCACATGGTGTGCCTCCTGGATGCCAGAAAATCCTTTATGAGCTGGGATACACCAGTGATTAGATCCAATAGAGATCCTCACAGAGCTACATTCTAGTGTGCAGAGACAGACAATAAATAAATAAATTGTGCAATGTGTTAGAACACGATAAAAGCTATGGAAAGAAAAAGGACCAGGGGAAGAACAGAAGGTGCCACAGTGGGCAGTGATCTGTAATTTTAAATAGAGAGGTTCTGATGAGCCTCATTGAGAAGCAGATTTGAGACATGTGAATAAATACAGAAAGGAAGCCAGGTGCAGTGGTGCAGGCCTGTAATCCCAGTTCTTGGGAAGCTGAGACAGGAAGATTTCAGGTTTGAGTTCAGCCTCCAGCTCAGCAATTTAGCAAGACCTTGTTTCAAAATTAAAAAAAAAAATAAGGTAGGTGTGGTGGTGCATGCCTGTAATCCCAGTACTTGGGAGGCTGAGACAGGAGGATGGCAGGTTCGCAGCCAGCCTCAGCTACTTAGGTCCTCCACAACTTAGTGAGACCCTGTTTCAAACTAAAAATAAATAAATAAATAAATAAATAAATAAATAAATTAATTAATTAATTAAAAAGAAATAGGACTGGGGGGTGTAGCCCAGAGGTAGAATGCCCCTGAGTTCAATCTCCAGTACAAAAATAAATAAATAAATAAATAAATAAATAAATAAATAAATAACAACAAGGAGAGCTGGGGGGGGTCTATCTCAGAGGTAGAATACCTACAGATTCAATCCCCAGAACCAAATTTTTAAAAAGTACCTGTCACTGCGTACACACACATGCTGCTATGTGTACACATCCCCACAAGCATGTGCACGCCCTTACATGCATGTGTCACTCCCACTGTCATAGGCACATGCGGAGCCTTTGTTCACCATTCTTCATTCTCGCCCAGCCTCATCTTCCACCAGCCTCCCTCTTGCACCCCCACCCAAACCAAGCCACCTCCTCAAACAGGCATGAATCCCCCGCCCCCTGCCCCCGCACTGAAAGCTCCCTGGGGCCTTGTCTGTCTTGTTCACCACTAACACACCAGATCAGAGTCTGGCATGTACTAAGTGCTCAATAAATTGTTGAATGAATGCAGAACTTTAAAGAGAAAAGGGTACAAAGGTTGAAGGGGCAGATAGACCCAAGGTAAAAATGCATCTAAGGTGCACCCCAGGAAGCTGTCTGGAGCCCCTTACTGCAGCATCATGAGGCTCAGAGACTGGCCTTTCTCCCTCCCCAGGCCTGGGGTGACTACTTGGGGCTGAATGTTGGGGGGAGGGCTGGAGGGAAGGGCACAGGGAGAAGGCGCAGATTAATCTGAGGATTAATTGAGGGACTTGGCGGCCAGGCAGCGCGTGCTTGGGGCAGCGGCTCTAATGGCTTAATCAGATTACAGGCACATGGTATGTCCCAGCAGTTCCCAGCTCTTCCTCAAAAGTGACTCATATCCAGGGCTCTCCAGGATGAAGCCCGTACCCCGTGGTCAGGCCCTACTCTGAAGTCCAGCATCTTGAGCCTCCATTGTGGGAGATCCCTGGCTCTGCAGACTACCAAGGTCCAGTCCACTCAGTGAGCTAATTATGAGGGTGTGACACTTGCAGTTGAGACTTAAATGGGTTCAAAACTAAACTCCACCACTTCCCTAGCTGTGTGGCCTCTGGCAAGTTATCAAACCTCTCTGAGGCTCAGTTTCCTCATTTGTATTGTGTGTGTGTGTGTGTGTGTGTGTGTGTGTGTGTGTGTGTGTACTGGAGACTGAAACCAAGGGCATTCAACCTCTGAGTTACCTCCCTCAGCCCTATTTTATTTTGAAACAGGGTCTTGCTAAGTTGCCAAGGCTGACCTCAAATCTGTGATCCTCCCATCTCAGTCTCCCAAGTACTGGGATTATAGGAGTGCGCCACCAAGTCTGGCTCAGTTTTCTCATTAGCAAAAGGGCACAGTGTCTCTGCCCTAGAAGCATTGACATGAGGCATAAACACAATGAGTTAAGTGAAAGTGTTTCACAGGTGTCCCTTGTTGGTGACAAGGTGGAGTCAGCCAACCCTTTCCTGTTGCTGAGGCCAGAAGGGAAGAAGTCAGAAGGAAAAAGAAAACTAACAACAGCAGCAACAATAACCAGTAGCCATCCCAACAACCAACTCGCCTGTGGCACTTCAAAGTCAAGGAAGCCCTGTCCTTTCCATGAGCTGATTTCATACAAGGGCAGCTTAGAAGGTGGGCAGTTGGGGGAACTGCGGCTTCCATTCAAAGACAAGCAAGAAAAGGTAATGGGAGAAATGATTTGTCCCAGCCAATAGCTTGAACTGTGTCCTCAGAGGGAATCCTGCTGCATGGATCTGGTAGGATGGCCAGATACCAAGTAAGTTGGGGAAGCTGGGCACAGTGGCACTCACCTGCAATTCCAGTGCTTGGGAGGCTGAGACAGGAGGATCACAAGTTTGAGGCCAGCCTCAGCTACTTAGCAAGACCCTCAAGCTTAGTGAGACCCTGTTCAAAATAAAAAAGGGCTGGGGGGAATGTAGCTCGGAAGTAGAATGCCCCTGGATTCAATGTCCATGACTGCAAAAAATAAAAATAGAAAATAAAAAATTTGGGATCTCCATTCTGAGCTCCCAGGCACCAGATAGCTTGGAGTATGCAGCCTGGCCACCTCTCCTTCCTACTGGGGGCCTTGTAAAGCAGAACTGGGCTGAGGTCCTGGGGCTCAGTGAAAGTGGGACCCTGGGCCCAGGGGGCTCCCTGGGGTTCCGAGGCCTGGGGAACCTTGGCCTCAAGGGCTGCTTCAGCTAGGGCTTCCTAAAGGCAGGCCTCAGGCAGTCCTGGGAGCCAGGTGGTGCCGGTGCCGGCAGAGGGAGCGGCCTGGTGCACTGGGGCACAGGCGGAGGTGCTGCTTCAGAAGCAGGCTAGCTTCCGGCCTCCCCTCCTCTCGCCCCCAGTAGTTTATTAGGAGTAATTTGTTAAGCTGTTCCAACTTGTCAGCAGCCACTTCAATGCCTCTGCCTCCTGCTTGCTTTTTTGGAGGGGAGGGGGTAAAAATGTCAGAATCTGAAAGGTGAGCTAGAGAGGGGAGGTCGTCTGAGAAACAGGCCTCTGGGGAAACAGGGTGCTTTGCTGGGGCCTCTCTCCACCTCTAAGTTTTTCCTCCACGGAGCACCCTGTCTGAAGGGCACGGGATGGGATTGTGAGTCCCCTGCCCTCAGAGCACTTCACTCCCAGTCTTGTTCCAAGCTCAGGGAAAAGGGAGGGATCCAGGGAGGAATCTGTGTCTGGGGTGGGCACAGGTAGTCGGGATGGCCCCTGATGGATAGGAGTGGGGATTGGGCCTGGCAATGGGGTGGAGATAGTTGGGGGGGCTGGTTATAGGATATCTGAGTCTCCTCCTGCTCTCTGGAGCTCAAGCGTGGGAAGAGCTAGGTAGGAACACAGATAAGTACCGAATTTGGGGGGGGGGAGTTACACTGAGCTTTCACTGGTATTTGCTCATTTCATCCTCTTAACCATGTCATTTTACATGTAGGGAAATGGAGGCTCAGGGGTAACCCGTGACCTGCTCAAAGTCACCCAGCTAGAAGGTGGAAGGGTTGAATTTGAGTACAGATCTGGCCAACTCCAAGACCTTCAGAATACCTGGAGTTACTTTGAATGAAAAAGAAACAGGAAGCTCAGAGGCAGGCAGGTGAAAGCATAGCTCTCCAGCTCTCCAGGCCTCTGACCCTCACCTGGGCCCTGCTTTTCCGCCCCTACAAAAAGGAAGAGCCAGACTAGAGGATCCTGGAAGATCTTGGCAGCTCTGATGGTCCAGGATTTCTCCGATCTTTTTTTCTCCTTATTGTGGACAGTCAACCAGACAGGGCTGGGGACAAGAAGCAAGACTGGGAGAGCTGAAGCCACCCTGGGGTGTGGGAGACATGGGGGGATTGTTCCTGAGAGAGCCAGGCCCATGGTACCCGACCAGGTGCGGCTTTGAGCAAGACTTGGCAAGAGGAGACAGGTCTGAAGCGAGCTTTGGTTCTTAATCACGGGTCCCTCCCTCCTGCGTGCCCTGCCACCCTCCTGGAGCCGGGCGCCATGGGGGGCTGGGAATGGGAAGAACCTGACTGCCACATCCCCTCCTGGCCCTGGCCCTGCCCCATGGACTCTGGGGGAAGCTCATTAGCTCGAGGGGCACCCTGGCCCTCCCCTCACAGCTTGTCACACAATTAGCCACCCTCTCTGTACAAGTTGCTGTGTAATTATTGGGTCTTGGCGGGCTCGGGGCCATGTAATTAGCCTGCCCCAGCTTCCAACCAGCTCTCAGGGTCATTAGTGGGCCCACTGGGGGTGGGCGGGCAATACATCTGCATGACAATGCACACATTGTGGCGCCTCTGCTTGCACCCAAGGCAGAGGGGCAGCTGGTGCCATTGTGTGGCCCAGTTTCTGGGCACATCTGCCCCCTACCCCAGCCCCTCACTCAGAAGCATCTCCACTCTGGCCAGTCAGCCAGAGGTTACAAGCGCTCACCTGTCCTCTCTGACCACAATCCCTGGAGGTAGGTACCGGACTCATCCCCACTTCACAGATGGGGCAGCTGAGGCCTAGAGGGGCTGCTGGGACTCCCCAAGCCAGGACTGGACCACACATGTGTCTTACTAGTTCACTTTCTTTCCATGCTGAGCCTAGAAAAGGACTGAGGATAAGGGCTCCATGCTGAGCCTAGGACCTGAGGAGCCTTGCTCCCTCCCCAGGCCTCTACCCCAAGCCAGCCTACTCCTAGGCCATTATACAGCGCCTTCTTGGCCTCTCTTCTTGGGAGTTCTCAGCATGCTCCCCCAAGCCAGCAACCTGGGTGACTCCCCTGAGCTTTTGGACTTCCAAGAGAAGAGCTGCTAAGACCACTTAGTGCCTCTGACTGCCTAGAAATGGCCTTTGTATCTAGCCTGTCCCATCCTTGGAGGGCTAAGACAGAGCATCCCTAGCTTCACAGTGTATTCCTTCACTGAGATACTGCCCACCCTCTCCCCTGCCCAATCCCCCTCCTGTCCTATATGCTTCACTCCTAACTAGAAGGGTCATTTACCTCTCCTACCCTAATAGAAAGGTCATTTACATTGGCTGCCTAGTAGCCTGTGCTGAGCCTGGCCCATCAGGATCTTCTGTATGGTTGACAGAGGTGGGAAGGGATGACACAGGGTCTCCTGGATGTGTGTGTGTGTGTGTGTGTGTGTGTGTGTGTGTGTGTGTGTGTGTGTTACTGGGGATTGAACTCAGGAGTGCTCTACCACTGAGTTACTCCCCCAAGCCCATTTTTTCAATTTTGAAATAGAGTCTTGCTAAGTTGTGAAGTGGTCTTGAGCATGTGATCCTCCTGTCTCAGTCTCCCGAGTACTGGGATTACAGCCATGTGCCCAGCTCATGGCTCATGGATTCTTAAGCAGGGTCTCAAGGTGCCACAGGACCTGGGACTGGTTAATAGCTCTCAGCTGGCCATTTTGATTGTGCGATCTGGAGCAGGACCCCTAAACCCCTCTGAGGCCCCTAGGAGTTGTGATGATTAAATGATATGACTCTGGTAGTGTGGGACAGAAAGTTCCAGTTCCCAGCAACTCTTGGCCTCTGAAGCCATTCCCATCTCCCATTTCTCCCAGGCCTCCGAACAAAGTCCCCACAGAGCTCTAGTGTTAGGCACCTTGCCCCTCCCTGCTGCCTGCCCCCAGCGACCCCCAGCCACCTTCCAGCTCCCCCTGAACCCGCTCCCCATTTTGAAGGCTGCATTATCCGGGCTGCAGGGAAATTAGTTGTTCCCTTGAAACCCTCTGCCCCGCCCTCCCTGCCCCCCTTCCTGGGGCTGGTGACAAGTATGTGGGACTTAATTGGCTGGCATGAAAGGCAGCACTGACATTAATTGGCTACATTTGGCAGGCAGGCCCCCAGCCTCCCCCTCCTCTCTCCAAACCCCTACCGCTTCCCAGGAACCTTATCAATCCCGCCACAGGGACCAAGAGCTTCGAGGCCCCTGCCAATTAGGCACTTTTTGCTCCTTTTCTTCCCCTGATGGGGTTTCGTTAGAATTTATGACACTCTATAGGGCTGGGGGTGGGGGTGGTGGGAAGCAGGAGATGGGAAGGCTGGGGGAGGCCCATTCCTATGGAGAACAGGCTGGGGGAGGGGAGGGGTGCAGATGTGAAAAGGACACTTGGGATTAAGCCCTGAAGCTGGAGGGGAGGGGGTCTCCTGCGACACAGGATGTAGGGCGGTGGGGAGAAGAGGAGGAGGGCTTTGGCCAGTCCAAGAAGACTGATTCAATAGATGCTGCGTGCACGCTCAGAGGAAGGTTTGTAAAAGTTTGAGGTGATCCGGTCACATGGCTCAAGGCCAGAACTGGGAGGCAGAAGACCTGGGTTTGCTTCCCAACCTCTCGTTGTGTGCTGTCAGTCACTGGCTCTCTTTCTGGGACATGAAAGGATAGCACAAGATCCATGATTCCCATTATGTGTCTCCTGAAGAGCTCCAGCACTTCAGAAATCCCAGCCTGGAGTTCCTGGGGGGCAGAGGCAGGAGAATTGCAGGTTCATTGCCAGCCTCAGTAATTTAGTGAGACCCTCAACAACTTAGTGAGACCCTGCTTCAACATAAAAACATAGAAAGGGTTCAATCCCTAGCACAAAATAGGAAGAGAGAGAGAGAGAGAGAGGGGGGGGGGGGGGGAGGAAGGAAGGAAGGAAGGAAGGAAGGAAGGAAGGAAGAGAAAGAAAAAGAAAGGGAGAAGGAAAGGGAAGCCCAGCCTGGGTTTGGGTCCCCAGTACCAGTGGCAGTTCAGTGTGACCTTGGTCAATCTTGTGCTGGTCAGAAGCAGCCCAGGATGTCTGACCTCTAAATCAAGGAGGGCAGATGAATTGTTACTCTACAAATTCTGCATGTTTGGGAGAATGTTTCAAAGCTCAAATAAACTGGTAAAAATACCTTCCTAGTGATGCTAAGAGGAACCCACTAGCCTTAGATGGGCCAGCATAGGTGAGGGAGGAGGCAGGGACCAGGGACTATGTCTTGTCACCCTCTGAAAGCATCCTTGCAACATTCCATGGATTCAAGGTTCCCAAATACCTCTGGATGCAGATGTTGTGCTCTATTGCAAAGGAAGACCTTGGGCATTTCAGATCTGTACTAGCATTTTGGTATTGATGATGAGAGGGTCAGATACTATTCTTCTAGGCCTGCATCATTTCACATTTGCTTATATATCTCTTCTTCCTTGTTCTATACAAATATGTGGTGACACATATCTGTAACCTCAGTTCTTGGGAAGCTGAAGCAGGAGGATCACGAGTTCAAGGCCAGCCTTGGCAACTTAGTAAGAGTCTCAGCAAGTTAGCGAGACCCTGTTTCAAAAACGAATAAACAAAGGAAAAGGGCTGGGAGTGTAGCTCAGAGGTAGAGCCACCCTAAATTCAATCCCCAGTACCATAAAAATAAACAAATAAGAATGCCTGTTTCTGTTTTTTTTGTTTTCCACCCTTTCTGGTCACACATAATCTCTCATTCTTATTCTTGAATTCATCTCTCCTCAAGTGGTACTGTCCCCTGATCTTTTCCCTGGCTTCTCTGAACTCTGTATTTCAGGTGCCCAGGGTCCATGCCCAGGTAGGCAGGTTATGCCCTCCCTCTTGGTAAGCACTAGCCCTGAGGAGATCCAGATACTTCCTCCTAGTGTACCCAGGACCTCCTCCTCCCCAGCCAGGTCATTCTTGTGTTGTTCTCAAGAAGCCATTGGCTGCCTCTGCCCCAACTCCCCAGAGGCCCTTGTTCACTAAGGATGGGACCAGCTGTTCCCCTCCTAACAGCAGGGCCCTGATGCCCACAGCGGTCTGGGGAGAGAATGCCCACTCTGGCCCCCCATTGCTGCTCTGTTTTCACAAGGGATGGCTTTCACTTAGGGGGGGGGATGCAAACAGCCCCTGAGTCCTCAGGGCATGCAGTTCCAGCTCAGGGATTTCTCCATCACTCAGGACTCCTTCTTGGTTGTGTCTCATTGGTCCCCTGCATGACTTGGCAAGACTGGGCAGGGTCAGATGGCTCTGAGGAATCTTGGCAGGAGGCTCCTCTCAGACACATCTTGAGCACAACTTGCCTGTCACCTGTGCTCCTTTGCCTCCTTGAACAGATGTTTCTCAGGACCTCAGGACCCTGACTCATCTCTTTTTTTGCTGAGAAGGTGCTCTCATTATGACTTTATTCGTGGCTAGCTCTAACAATTGCTATTTTTGAGGGTCTGCAATATTCTTCTTTTTTTTTTTTTTTTTGGTACTGGGGATTGAACCCAGGGGCATACCTCTGAGTTATAACCTCAGCCCTTTTTATTTTTTATTTTAAGACAGGATCTGTCTAAGTCACTGAGGGCCTTGCTAAATTGCTGAGGGTGGCCACAAACCTGTGATCCTCCTGTCTCAGCTTCCCAAGTACTGGAACTACATGGTATGCACCACTATGCCCAGCTGCAATATTATTCTGAGTACTTTGTTGATATAACTAATTTACTTTACTCACAATAGCCCTGCCTGGTGGGAAGTATAATCATTTTTCTTTTTCAGATTATAAAAAAAGTGAGAGTCACTCGTCCTGGGCCATATGGCTAAGAAGAAGGAGAGATGGGTATCAAATACAGGAAGGTCTATGTGAGTTAGAACCCCATATGACCTGTCTTTGGGACTGTCTGGGGACCCCCTCACTGGGAGGGGCAAGGGCTCCAGATTCAGAGGTACACTGACCAGAAGATGCAAAATGGAGCATGGGCCCTTCTTTGTCCCTGGATGCCACAGCATTGACAATGATGGCCCTTCAGTCCTTTGGACCCTCTTTAGTCTTACATTACCTCTTATATTCCACCTAAGAACCTTAAAACCCCTTAGATGATGACTTATATTCCATCTGAAAACACAGAATCTCCTCTACTGTTCTGGGGGCTAGTGGCATGAGAACTAGCAGAACACACACTTGGCCACAACCTCAGGCCCCAAAGCTTGGAGACAGACTTCAGTGGCCACCAGGGTTGGTTTTTTAAGAGCATTGGAGTCCTTAAGCTCTGAACAGAAGGCACAACCCTGGCCCACCCCCACTGGCCATATATAATTAAAATTAAAAACAATATCAACTCATAAAATGTGTGTGAGGAAGTCCAACAAAGTTTTGATTTCTCCCAAGATACTACTTTGATGCTTGAAAAAATATCTCGCATTATTTGAAAATGTTGCCCCCTTTCTCTTCTTGTGTGTGCACCCACTGCTGCTTTGCTAGCATCCTATACGTAGGCTGTGTGTATTCTGGGATCCAGCACAGACCTCCTCACTTCTTGTCATCTTCTCTTTGCTGGCAGAGTGCTATATTCTCACCTCCTCTTTGCCACTGCATTTTTGCCCAACTTCTGCCTCCTGAGCTCGGCGTTCCCCTTTCCTGGTCTGCTTATGTGTTGACCTGCCAACCTGTTGGTAGGGGTCAGTGATTAACTTCATGACAATCACTCCTCTAACTCTTGTACCCACAGTGTGGTTAAGGTGGCAGGCATTGGCATCCCCTGGGATCATGTTAGAAATGCAAAGTCCCAGGCACTGTCCCAGACCTACTTGGTCAGAATCTACAGTTGAACAGTTCCTCTCAGGTGTTTCCTATACAGCATACATATTAAAGTTGCTCCTCCGAGGTGGTGGTTCACAAAGTGTGGTCCCTAGAGCAGTGGCATCTGCACACAGGTTCCCCTCATTCCCTCTCTTCCACTGAAACTCTAGGGACATGAACCAGCAACCTGTGTTTTAACAAGCCCTCCAATGGATTGATCCATCGATCGATCAATTGATCCATCCATCCATCCATCCATTATCTATCTATCTATCTATCTATCTATACTTTTATTTGTGGATTGTAGTCTTACATCATAATGTACTTCAGGATGATAAGGACATAAACGCACACAGCACTTGGTGAACTTCCCCCCAGCTCCTTCCCCTTCCCCATACATGATATTGAGATTTGCATTGGTATTCTCACATATACACATAAGGACAATGGAAGGATTTCCTTCATTAATTCTTCCTCCTCCCCACCCTCCCTTATACCAATCCATCACTCCACTGAGGTTTCTCCTCTAAACTCCCTACCATCTGCATATGAGAAAAAACATAGGCCCCTTCACTTTCTGTGACTGGCTAATCTCACTTAACATAATGTTCTCCAGGTCCTTCCATTTTTCTACAAATGACATAATTTTGTTCTTCTTTATTGCTGAGTAGAATTCCATTGTGTGTATAGCCTATAATTTTGTAACCCATTTATCTGTCGATGGACATCTAGGTTTGTTCCATAATCTGGCTATCATGAATTGTGGTGCTATGAACATGCATATGCATATATTACTATAACATTCTGATTTCAGTATCTTTGGAAAGATACCCAGGAATGGTATAGTTGGATCATATGGTGGATTCATTCCCAGTTTCCTGAGGAATCTCCACACTGATCTCCATAGCAGCTGCAGTATGGAGATCAGTGTGGAGCAGTAGAAGTGTTCCTATTGCCCCACATCCTCACCAGCATTTATTGTTGCTTGAATTCTTGATGATTGCCATTCTAATTGGGGTCAGATGGAATCTCCGTGCAGTTTTGATTTGCATCTTCCTCCAGAGGATCTTGATGTACTTTGGAGATTGGGAAGTGCATCTTCTCAGAGATACACCAAGCAAGAAGCTCTCCTAGAAAAGTCTTGGACCCCATCCCCATCCCCATCCCCATCCCCATCCCCATCCCCATCCCCATCCCCATTCCCAAGAAGGTGTAGACCAGGTTGACTGAAGGGGCTTAGAGGGATCCCAAGCTGACTGGTGAGGCATCTGCAGCAGTCTCTGGGAAATGGTGCCAGATGCTGGGGGGGATTTTAGTAGGCTGTCATTTATTGAACAATGTCATTTATTATCTACTATGTGCTAGGAATGGCCAGACATATTTGAAGACATTTCTTCATCTAATCTATAAACCATCTTGTGGGATGAGTTAGTTGTATAACATACTTTAAAAGTGAGGAATCTGAGTCTCAGAGAGGTCAAGTGAGTTCAAGTCTAATGCCTTTTTTTTTTTTTTGCCTTACTAGGATGGGACCCAGGGGCACTCTCTCACTGAGCTACCTTTCCAGCCCTTTTTCTTTTCTTTTTGAGATAGGTTCTTGCTAAGTTTCCCAGGCTGGCCTCAAACTTGTGGTCCTTCTGCTTTAGCCTCCTGAGTAGCTGAGATTTCCAGCATGTGCCACCACAGCAGGCTTTTTTTTTGTACTAGGGATGAAACCAGGGGCATTCTACCTCTGGGGTGTATTTTCAATGGAATCTCACTAAGTTGCTGAGGGTCTTGCTAAATTGCTGAGGCTGGCCTTGAATCTGCAATCCTCCTGTCTTAGCCTCCCAAATACTAGGATTACAGGTACACTCCACTGAGACCACCTCACACCAAGCTGTTAATGCCTTTACTTTAGATTTTTTTTTTTGTGTGTGTATGTTACTAGAGATTGAACCCTGGGGTGTTCTGCCTCTGAGCTATATCCCCAACCACCCCCCCTTTTTAAATTTTTGAAACAGGGTTTCACTAAATTGTAGTGTACTAGCCTTGAACCTGCAATCCTCCTGTCTCTACCTCTCAAGTACTGGAATTACAGGTATGCACTGCCACGTTCGCCTCTTAGTGCCTTTTCCTAGGCCCTGTGTTGCCCAACTGTAGTGCTCTAGAAACCATGAGTGCTTACTACATGCCTGTTACCATTCAAATTGCATTGCCAATGTTAAATGAATTAGTCCCACAACAACTCCATTTTTCGGAGGAGGACATTGAGGCACAGAGACATTAACCACACAAGGTCTCACCAGTAGTCAGCAGCAGAAGAGTTGGGATTCCAACCTGGGCAAAGGACACTAGAGGCTTTGCTGAAAAAACAGAGTTCATTTGCTGTGTATTTAGTTGCTCAGGCTGGCCTCAAAACTGCAATTGATGTCTCTGTAGAAGCACAAATCAGGCAATGAAAACAAAAGGGGAAGTTTCCTGGCTTTGGCAGGTTTAGTGAGGAGTTTAGTGTGTTTTATTCCTCCAGGCTGGAAAGCTTAGCTGTTTAACGTGCATCCATACCTCCATGGAAGCATTGGTGGGACTATGGACCCCTTTCCTGTTCAGTCCCAAGCGTTTCTTATCCTCTCTCCAGTCTCCTTGAGGTTCCATGTAGCAATTATGTCCAGCTCAGGCTGTTCTCACCCAGCATCCTGTTGGCTAGCGTGGGTCCACCAGCCAGTTGGAAAGGCAAGACATGGGAATCATGCAGATCCTAGAGTCTCCAGGGGACAGATTCAGATGAGATCTGGGGATGCCTCCTCTTTTTTTTTTATTTTTGTACTGGGGATTGAATTCAGGGGCATTCCACCTCCAAGCTATACTCCCAGCCCTCTTTATTTTGAAACAGAATATTGTTAAATTGCTGAAGCTGGCTTCAAATCTGTGATTCTTCTGTCTCAGCCTCCTGAGTATTGGGATTATAAGAGGACACCTGGCTGGATGCTTTCTCTTAAATCATCCCTATACTTTCCTCTCCCCAGTGTTCAGCCTTCCCAACCCTTCCTCCACTGGAATCCTATCTGCCCAGGAGCCAGCAGGGGCCCAGCTTGGCACAGGTCCTTGGCTGCCTGCTTTCTGTACTGACAGGTGGAAAGTTGGCCGCTGGACAGCTGGACAGCTGGAAAAGCCAATGGGTCAGCTGGCCTTCATGAGAGTGCCTTGGGCAGTGGCTCTTCTCCCGGAAGTAATGATATGCCCCCAGCTGACAGCTTTGTAGTGTCTAATAGTTATAAAGACTTCTCAGCCCTGTGTGGTGGCACATACCTGTAATCCTAGTACTTGGGAGGTTGAGACAGGCGGATTGCAGGTTGGAGGACAGCCTCAGCAACTTAGCAAGACCCTGTTTAACAATAAAAAAAATAAGAAAAGGGCTGGTTGTGTAGCTCCAAGGTAGAATGCCCCTGGGTTCAATTCCCAGTTCCAAAAAAGAAAAGGAAAGAGAAAAGAAGGAAGGAAGGAAGGAAGGAAGGAAGGAAGGAAGGAAGGAAGGAAGGAAGGAAGGAAGGAAGTCATGCTATTGATTTGAAGCTCACTCCCCTTTCTGAACCCTGCAGCCCTCCAGAACATTAGCCAGCCTTTGGTTCCCTAGCATCATGGCCCCAGGCTTTTCTCCCCAGCCTGGTCCCTGCTTTCTTTCTCACTGGCTTCAGCTTCCTCACGGACGTCCCCTCAACACAACCCACTCTCATCCAGTGACCTCCATGACTTACCTCTCTATGCAAGCTCCCCACTGGCTTGGCCAGCTCTTGGCCTTGTCACCATTCAGGATGGCTTTAGCACCATGTTTTTTTTTTTTTTTTTTTTTTTCAGTACTGGGGATTGAACTCAGGGGCATTTTACCTCCGAGCTACACCCCCAGCCCTATTTTTTATTCTTTATTTTGAAACCGAGTCTCACTAAGTTGCGGAGGGCCTCACTAGGTAGCTGAGGCTGGCTGCGAACCCGGATCCTCCGGTCTCAGCCTCCCAAATGCTCGGATTACAAGCGTGCGCCTCCACGCCCGGCTTAGCACCATGTTTTTTCAGTCCTCAGCTCCCTGGCACCCTGCAGATGACCAGTCCCTCGTTCTTCCTGAGCCTGGTCTTGGTTCTGCTGTTTGGCACTGCGCTAAATGGCCACCTGTTGAACAAATGAAAGAATGACTTGACCCACCCACTCTGGATCAGAGTGCTCAGACCCTTCCTCCCCACCCCATCTCACTCTCCAAGCCCTTAGCCCTTTTCCCCACCCCTGTTTCATCTACTCTAGACCCCAGCCCCACCCATGGCCCTCGCAATTTGAAGGCCTTTGAGCATTATGCACCTTCTGCTGGTCCTGCCTTCTGCTGTCCCCCACCCTGGCTGCTGTCTCTCACTGATGGCACTGATAAGGATGCCAGCCTTAGCAGGAGGCCCTCGCTGATGTTCCAAAATCTTTTGTGTCATCTCAAGGAGACTGCCATTGCCATCTTCTACTATACCCCCCTAATGCCTGGCTTCCAATTTTGCTAAGATTAAGGATATCTCTCTCAGAAACTCTGCATGTCCTCGCTCTCTCACTCCCTCTTTCAAACTCTCCTCCCTCCCTTTCTCCCTCCTTCTCCTCCTCTTCCTTCTGCCTCCTGGGAAGACATGTCTATCCTCCTCTCCATCCTTAACCTCTAACTCCATCAATTATCCCCTCTCTTTTGTATCTCCACCTCACCTCCTCCTCTGAGTGCTATTTCCTCCTCTGCCTACAAGGATTTTCAGCTCTCCCCCATCCTTCAAAGGAAGCCTCCCCTTATCCTGCCTCCCCCTAAAGCTGTTGCCTTCTCTCTCCCCTTTCTTCTCGGTCAAACTTCTTGGGAGGGTCGTCTGCTCTGGCTGTCTCTGTTTCCAGACTTCCTGCTCTCACTTGAGTCGACTTTAATGTGTTCTTCTCCCTCTCTAGCTCTCTTAAAGGTCACCCATGACTCCCTTGTTGCCAGATGAAGTGGCCTTTTCCCATCCTTACATCTGACCCTGCCAACTGTCCCTGCATATTTGTCATGCTCTCTTTCCTTGGCCTCAGAGTCACCGAATGTCCTCTTGCCTCACTTCCAGCATCTTGTGACTGCTTTATTCTCCTCTGTTGCCATACAAGTGTTGGTTTTGCTGCAGCTTCTGGCCTTGGTCATCTTTTATCACTATACCCCTTCCAGAGTAATGATGTCCACTCTCTGGCTTTCAGCCATTGTGACGATGACCCATTCTCTATTGCCAGCTCTGATCATTCAGTTCCAGACCTAGGTCACAGTATACCTACTAGACATGTCCATTTTATGTCAGATAGGGACTTCAAACTCAGTGCATCCAGTGGAGCTAATCTTTTCTCTAAACCTGGTTCCCTTCCATATTGCACAGGATTTTTTAAACTTTGTGTGTGTGTGTGTGTGTGTGTGTGTGTGTGTGTGTGTGTGTGTGTGTGTTACTGTGGATTGAACCAAGAGGCATTCTACCTCCAAACTACACCCCCAGCACTATCAGGGGGAGGGTTTACTGGAGATTGAACCCAGGGGCATTCTACTTCTGAGTTACACCCTCAGCCCTTTTTATTGTTTATTTGAAACAGGGTCTCACTAAGTTGCTGAGGGCCTTGATAAATTGTTGGGGCTAGCCTTGAACCTGCAATTCTCTGTCTCAGCCTCCCGAGTACTGGGATTATAGGCATGTGCCACCACACCTGGCCCTATTTTTTTGTGTGTATGTGTATGGTATGTGGCACTGGGGATTGAACCCAGAGGCATTCTACTTCCAAGATATACCTGCAGCCCAATTTTTAAAATTTTATTTTGACAGGATCTCGCTAGGTTGATAAGTCTCACTACTTGCTGAGGCTGTCCTAGAACCTCAGATCCTCCTGTCTTACAGGCATGCACCACCACACCCGGATTTTTTTTTTTGAAACAGGGTCTCACTAAGTTGCTGACGGTATTACTAAGTTACTAGATGCTGGCCTTGAACCTATGATCCTCCTGGCTCAGCCTCCCAAGTACTTGGATTACAGTTGTGCCACTATCCCACCTAGCCAATATTGTCCAGTTTAATAACTGGTACAGCCAGGTGTGGTGGCACACGCTTGTAATCCTAGTACCTGGGAGGCTGAGATAGGGGGATTACAGGTTCAAGCTCAGCCTCAGTAACTTAGTGAGGTCCTGTTTCAAAATAAAGAATAAAAAGTAGGGCTAGAGGTATAGCTTGGAGGTAGAATGTCCCTGGGTTCAATCCCCAGTACTTAAACAAACAAACAAACAAAAAACAAACCTGGTACAACTATCCCTTATGCTAATAAAGCCAGAAAACAACCAGGTAGGGAAGTGCATGCCTGTATCCCCATTAATTGGGAGGCTGAGACAGGAGGACCACAGATTGGAGGCCAGCCTCAGCAATTTATTGAGACTTCATTTCAAAATAAATAATTAATTAATAAAGAGGGCTGGGGGTGTAGCTTGGAGGTAGAATACCCCTTTTTATCTTCCCTCTTTGTGGAATGTCTCTTGGGGACCAGGTCAGGAGGTGAAAAAGGAAGACTGAGGAAGGAACCAGTTCAAATAATACTTTGGCAACATATAAAGGTATTGCGGCTGGTTTTGCTAGCATGTGTGGGCAGGGAGGGGGAGGTAGCAGAATGGGATGTGGAGGGAAGTAACCCAAGAGCTGTGTGCATGTATGTTTGAAGCACCTTGAACCTCACTGTGATGTATAATTGCAACACACTAATAAAAAATTCAATAAAATCATAAAGAGAAGATATCAAACTTATGGTTTGGGTCCAAGAGAATGAGTCAATAGACAGGAGAAGGAGCAAGGTGCAAAAGCCTTTGGAAGGTGAGAAGTGTGGGCTCTGGAGTATGGTTCTGAGGAGGGGTCTGAGAGAGGAGAGAGGCCTCCTTTTTCGACGCTGGAGAAGGGGAGAGGGGACAGTGGAGCTGAAAGCAGCAGGATGAGAATTTGTGGGAATAAAAGGAAGTTCCTTAACTTGAGATCATCAGTTGGTAAGAGGTGGAAACTGGGGTTAAGAGAGCCATGTCCCCATCAGTGCATCCTGAGGAGTGCCACAGTCCCCAGTAGGCCTTCCTTCATCTACCTTTCCCTCCACCCTCTACACAGAATCCAGGTTGCTCTCCATGAAGAACAGAAGGACTACTGAGTGTAGTGGAGCACACCTGTAATTCCAGTACTTGAGAGGTTGAGACAGGAGGAGCATAGGATCAAGGTCAGCCTCAGCAACTTAGTGAGACCCTTGGCAATTTAGCTAGTCCCTGTTTCAAAATTAAAATTAAAAAAGGGGCTGAGGTGTAGCCTGGAATAGAATGCTCCAGGTTTCAATCCCCATTATGAAAGAAAGAAAGAAAGAAAGAAAGAAAGAAAGAAAGAAAGAAAGAAAGAAAGAAAGGAGAAGAGGAAGAAGACGAAGAAGAGGAGGAGGAAGAGGAGGAGGAAAGGGAAGGAGGGAGGGAGGGAGGGAGGGAGGGAGGGAGGAAGGAAGGAAGGAAGGAAGGAAGGAAGGAAGGAAGGAAGGAAGGAAGAAGGAAGGAAGGAAGGAAGGGCTCACCCTGCTCTATGGGCTTCATTGTCCTTACTCCTGTCCTCTGCTTTGCCTGGAATATCTTCTTCCCGACTCACCTCTGCCTGCTGAAGCCTCCACTGTGACCAGCTTTCTTCCCAGGGGGAATTGATCGCTTCCCCTCTTTTGTAAGTGACAGATCTATACACCTGACTCTGAGTTCTTTGTTAGTAAGGACCTCTATATTCACCTCTGAGTCCCTTCCTTGCCAACACCATGCCTGGAACATAGCAAGTATCCAAGATGTCAGTTTCTAGTTTCTTTACCTTTCTGCCCTTTATTTTTCACTTTTGAACCATGTGTGGCTGGGACCTGATGGTTTCTAAAGCCTCTCTTGGTCTGGATATTTATACCTCCACCATTAATAATATTATCCACATTATGAACCTGTCACCTAAATTTCTTTTCTTTTCTTTTTCTTTTAGTACTGGGGACTGGACCCAGGGGCATTCTGCCTCCAAGTTATACCCCCAACTCTTTTTATTTTTTATTTTGAAACAGGGTCTTGCTAAGTTGCTGAGGCTGATCTCGAACCCACGACCCTCTTGTCTCAGCTTGCCAAGTACTGGAATTACAGGTGAGTACTATGGTGCTCAGCTCATGTCACCTAAATTTGTATACCTCTGGATGAAGAGAAGTGGCTTCCAATCCATGTGTCAGCCTCTGCCTGCTACAGCCTCTCCAGCTAATAGTACATGTACTGAGCGCTTATTATGTACCATGCTAATATCTTTGCATATGTTTTCTCACTAAATCCTTCCAACAATTATACAAGTTGGATTTTAAAGATAAGGAAACTGAGGTTTGGAGAGCTTAGGTAATCTGCTCAGTGTAATAGAATATAAGTAAGTGGCAGAGTTTGAATTCCAACACAGACTCTCTACTTTCAGAACTTGTCTTTTGAAATACTCTGATGGAAGCTGACCACTAACAGTGCTATGGGCTTTGGGTACACATTGGACTTGCTGGAGTTTTAAGATTTTAAATGGTGGGATCTCCCCCTAGAGATCCTGACTTGGTTGGTCTGAGGTGTTTTTTGTTTTTTGTGGGTTTTTGTTTGTTTGTTTGTTTGTTTGTTTTTAAGAAAGGACTCAAGTTGGTTCTTGGGAATTTTTTTGTGGTATTAGAGATTGAACCCCAAGGCATTCTACCACTGAACAACACCCCTACCCCTTTTTATTTTTTATTTTGAAGCAGGGTCTTGCTAAGTTGCTGAGGCTGGCCTCTAATCTGCAATGCTTCTGTCTCAGCCTCCCAAGTACTGGGATTACAGGCATGTGCCATGGCACCCCACCTGGCTAGAGATTTTTTTTCAAAGCTCCCTAGGAGATTCTATTGTGCAGGCAGGATGGAGACCCACTGGCCTCGAGGTCCATTCCTCAGGTCTGAAGCTCATGTGGACTTGAGCAGCCTACCTGGGTCTCAGGGGGTTTGGGGGATGAGGGGATGAGCAGAGCTAAGGACAGAGGTCTTAACATAGGGGCAGGATGGAGGAGGCAAGTGGGATAGGAAGGGTATTTGGAATTTTCTTTTTCTATAGATTGTGGCTTCAGGGGTTGGCAGGCCTTCCCCGATCTACCTTGTGTCTGTTGTGACTTCTTTGCTACTCCCAGCCATGTGAGGGTCCCAACAGTCTGACTTGTCCAAAAGAGCACATCTCTTCCCTCCAGGCTTGGCGCTTCATGCAAAGCCCCCATCCAAAGCTTTGCCAGCTCCCTTCCTGGCTCTGGATACTATTTACTGCGTGCTCAGGCCCAGGCTGGAACACTGAGGCCAAACTCAAAGTATCTAGAATTTTCCTGCTTTTTGCCAACAGACAGTCATCCACCCCATGCCCCTGAACCTGCCCCCACACTGAGCTCAATCAACCAGAGTTGGGGTCTACACTTTGTGGGATGAAGTTTCGTATCCTGGAGTCAGGTCCTGGCCACAGTCTTCCCAGGGCCTGGCTTCTCCCTTTCCCACCAACCCCGGGTGACTGAGGTCACAGCGTGCTTTGCTCACAGGTCCCCGAAATTATAACACGACAGAGTTAGCAACCTATTCCCAGAGGACTGAGGTGCTCTGTTGAGGGTGGGACTGTCCTTTGCCCCCTGGAAACTGGCCTCTGCATGCCTGTGTGCCAGCATGAGATGACCCCTGAGGTGCAGAAGGCCTGATGTGGGGAGAAAGGCCGGGAGTTGCTGGGTGGGCCAGGTGGGTGTGGAGGAATTCTCTGTCCAGCTGCACATCTTTATTCATAATGCTTGATTGTTCCTGGCTAGGGAGCTGATCATGGTGTGTGTGTGTGTGTGTGTGTGTGTGTGTGTGTGTGTGTGTACACACGAGCGCATGCGTGCTTGTGCACACATGGGGTGGGGGTGGGGTAGCCCTGACTGGCGAGCAGGCGGTGGGCTCACTCTTCTCCCTTCTTCTATAACTGTAGTGTGAGTGGGGGCTGCCTCGAGCCCCAGGCTGCTCACAGCTGGTCCCGATTTGCGGACAATGGGAACTCTCGCAGTGCATCCCATCCAGCCCCAGCCCAGTCTGGGACTGCTTGAAGGCTTGTACAGGAATGTGGGGCGGAAAGGCTCAGAGGGTGCACTGCAAAAGAGGCTGCAAGAAACGATCTGCAGGAGAGGAGAGAGAAGTGTGCAGAGGCTTGCTGGCAGGCTGAACTCACTGAGCTGGGTAGATAGAGGCTCAGCAGTAACCTCCAGTTTAGCAGCCTGGAGCCCTCACAGTCTCACCGCTGGGGGAGGGGGTGCCGGCTGACGCCCATCATCCATACAGGGGCTGGGGCTCAGCTGAGGGCATGTGGAATCCTTGGAAAACCTGGGACTGGTAACCAGGCCTGCCCACCCGGGGCCATAACTTTCCTCTCCTAGGTTTCACTACTCCCTCTGCTGAAGCCCAAGTCAGTGCCTGGGCCAGCCTGAGCCCCTGTGACCCTGGACCCCAGGCCCTCCAGAGAACACAAGAGGAGTCCTGGGACTGATGTGGACCCCTGCAGCCTTAGCCTAGCTCCCGCTGAGCTGGGCCTTCCTCCAGCCTCTTTGCCCTCCCAGGCATAGGGGCACCTGGGCTGCTCTGAGGGGATCTGGGTCTGGGCTGGACCTGACAGTGTGGGGATGGCATGAAAAAGATGGAGGAAGAGCGGTGCTAACAACAGCATCTACTCTGTGCAGGCACAGCACTAAGTACATTGCATACAGGATCTTGTGTCATCCTCACAGGCACTCTAGTGTTCAACCCCATTTTACAGAGGAGAAAACTAAGGCTCCAAAAGGAGAGCTGACTTGCTTGAGGTCTGGTGGCCAGTGATTTGCAGAACAGAGATTTGAATCCAGGGCCATTTGGCCCCTATATGAACATTCTTGCCACTGAGCTGTTTCTATGAATGCTTTGGTGTGAGAAAGGTTGTTTGTTTGTGTGTGTGTGTGTGTGTGTGTGTGTGTGTGTGTGTGTGTGTACTATAATTTTACTGTAATTGGGGTATAGAGTGTCAGACAGATGCATGCACATAGTTCTTGGTGCCCTCCTCACTGGGTCCTTCCCCCTTCCCTATGCATGTCTTTGATATTGGAATTGGTAGTTTTGTATACATTCATAGCATTATTTCAATGATTACACTCTATGACTTTGTCTCCCTTCCCTAATCCCCCTCAGTCACTCCCCTGGAGTCTCTGCTCATCTATCTGATGTTGCGCTTCTTTCTGAATATCATGAGAGAGCTTTTGGAAGGGCCCTGAAGTGAGGCAGGATGGTAGACACCTGTAGTCCCAGTATTTGGGAGACTGAGACAGGAGAACTGCAGGTTTGAGGCTAGCCCTGGCAACTTATTGAGAACCTCAACAATGTAGTGAAGTGCTGCTTCAAAATTAAAACAAACAAACAATAAATAAATAAATAAAAAAGAACTGGTATGTAGCTCAGATGTAAAAGGTCCCTGGGTTCAATTCCCAGTACCCAAAACAAAACAAAAGGCTCTGAATCCATATTTCTGAACTCAAGCCGGAGTACAAAGGCCAGTTACCAGGCAGGAGTCTCTTGGGATGGCACAAAGCACTAATCCTGCCTGGTGCCTGGAGTTGGCAACCCTTTCCTGGGCCCAGGGAGCAGAGTTGACTTCATCTCACAGATGGAAGGTCTCACTCAGCAAGCAAGGGATAGAGTGCACTCCCAGCCGAGGTCTTCTCATGGACCCAAGGACTGGCTGAAGTGGAGTGAAAGGCAAGCTTGGCACTAAGCTGGGTCCTTGCCTTGGGAGACATGAGTTACTAAGAAACCAAGAATTCTGAGAGAGAAAGAGAGCTGGAGTTAGTTCATTAGGGATCCTTGGGACCTTTGTGGAGAAGCGGAGGCCTCCCTGCCCCTCGGCAGCTTTGTCTGTTGCCCAAGCAATAGTCCATGAAAGCAGCCTGGGCTGGTGGTGGTGGGGCACAGGCCAAGAGTGGCAGGAGGGGCGGGAGATCTCTCTGCCCGGAAGCCCCTTAGGGGCTCTTTGCACACAGAGCTCTAGATTCTGCCAGCCAGCTTTGATTAGTGGGCCTGGGGATTCTCCCAGGATGAGTGTGGAAACTGAGGTCCTGCAAGGGGATTAGACCAAGACTCAGAGGTCCTGAGCAGCCACACCAGGATCGAAATCCACTACACTTGGTTCCTAGTCCCGGACATCCCTGGGCATCGGAAGGCAGGACCAGAGTTCTGAGCCTAGGTTGGAGCCCGCCGAGCTGGTGCGGGGCAGGGCAGAGCTCAGGAAGAGCGGGTGCTGGCTGCCAGGGAGGGAGAGCTGTGTGTGTTTGCGTGTCTTTTTGTGGGCGTGTGCGTGCATCTCTCCCGGCGGCTGTTCTGCTTCCTCAGCAAGCCTTTCCCTCCCCCCTCCACTTCGTTTTTCTTTCTTCTTCTCCTTATTCCTCATTGTAGTCTTCTTTTTTTTTAATGAGACTTAATTAGCGTCGAGTTCCTCCTCCTGCTCCCTCCCGCCCCCTCCCCGCCCCTGCCTCCCCTCCCTCCTCTCCCTCCTCCCCGAGGTACAGGCCAAGCGATCTGACAAATGCACTTGAGAACAAAGCGCCGGGCTAATTCGGGGCCTGCTCAGGAAGCAGGAGCTGAGCTGAGATAATGGGTCTGAAATAGCCCAGCATGATTATGCTTCCTCAGCCTGTGGTCAGGCGGCTGCAGGCTCAGGCGGGCAGGCGGGTGGCGGGTGGACGGACGGGCGCCGGACGTCCCTTGCCCAGGGTGGTGAGGGCCAGGCTTGGGCACCCAAGTCCCTCCTCTTCTGGCCTTCCCTGGATCAGAAATCTTTCTGGGAGGTTTGGAGGCCATGGCTGGGACAATTGGAGGGTCAAAAAGGATCATACACTCAACTCCAGTCTTCCGACAGGTTAATGGCAAGGGCAATTCCAAAATCCAAAGAGGCCAGGCTTCCTGGCCTCAGGTCTCTGTGCTTGGCCACACTGTCCCCAGAAGGACTCTGTGGGAGAGGAATAGGATGGGTCATACAGAGCAGGGCTTGGGGACCTCAGCCAGGGCCCTCTAGGAAGATAGAGCCCTCCATGATGACCACTGAAGAAGAGGCAGCTGGGACTGTTTTGGCATGCCAAGGGAGACAGAACATTGGCATGATGCCCATCCAAGGGACGGGTCAGATGTCACTTGGATATCCTCTGCCTTGGCTTCCTGAAGTTTATCCAGAGCTTAGCACCAGACTGGGGGAGGGGGGTAGTGAGGATGATGGAACTTGGATGAGCAGGAATCCCCCACCACTGGCCACTGACCCCATCCCACCTCCCTGCCCCCCACTGTCATGCCTTCACCCCAATGCCAACCATGGCCCAGGGCCTGGCAGTCGGAAGAGTCATAATCCTTCACCCTCGGATCCCACTGTCAAGTTCACTGCCCTTCTCAGACCCAGGGGCCAGTAACCTGTGTGTGAATGTGTATCTGTCTGTTTCATTCACCTAGCCATCTCCTCCCAGAGCCAGGCTCATAGGCTGTTAGACTGGTGAGGTGACAGAGAAACCGAGAGATGCAGCACAGGGTGGCCTGTGTGGTGACACTTGGAGTCCAAAGAAGTCATGGCAGCTGAGAAGATGTCAGAGCTGGTCCCAAAAAGTCAATGGGGTTCTTCCAGGGTAAAGATGGTGGGGACCAGAGATTTGCTCCCCCCAAGGCATAAGGAAGCTGGAGTGTGCAAATGCTGAACAAATGTGTCCTGATGTTCTTATGATTATTTACAACCTTGAGATCCTGGAGCTAGGAGACAGGGGACCGGGAGCTGCTGGGCTGCGCAAATGGGCCAGGCTTGCAGGCACCCAATCCTTCACCACCCACTGCCCCTGCCAGTGATAGCGATGGGACCTAAGACTGGTCTTCCTGTCTTCTCATCCCTGCCAACCTCCGTATTCCTTTACCAACTTTCCACCCTAACCACACTGATATACCCTAAGCCTCCACCTTGGACTCCTCTTCTCCAAATGGAACCCAGGATCTTTCTCCTTTAGTTTTCTTTGGGAACCTTATCCCTGCCTGCATTGTCTAGCCTGTTCTCAGCCCTGGACCCACTCTCCAGCCACAGGAATCCCAGAAACGGATGGCCTTTGCCATTTTCACATTCGCCCCAGATGTGGCCTGTTGCAGAGGAGTTCACCTTCCTCTGGTGCTTTTCCACCTCCTGAGCTGTTCCAGGACTTACAGAATTGTCCTGGCTTTTATTGCGGCAGGGGTTCTAATTGGAGTCCAGTCCAGCCTCTCTGAGAGTGCCTTCCAAGGCTCATCTCCTGGCTCTCAGGTCCACCACCGGTAGTGGTCCAGGTTGCTAACTGCACAAGGGTGTCAGGCCCAGGGTATGAGCAGAGACTGAAATCCAGTGTGCATTCTACTTACCAATCCTGTGCACACTGGTCCAGGTGCAGACAGCCTCTGCCTACAGATGGTGCCTTTTTCTGATGAGCACAAAGGTGCTGATCTGGCAGGGGTGAGTTGGCTCCACTCACTCCTGGCCCTGCCACAGTGCCCTGGAGGAAAGGGACTGGAGATGCTAAACTCTGCAAGGTTCTCTCCGCTGAGAAACCTGGGCTTGTGAGCTGCAACACATATCTGGCCAGAGGAGCCAGCTCCAGGACAGAGGCTGTTCCGGGCTGTGCAAAGGGACTGTGTGTGAGGATTAGTGAGAGGAAATGAAAATTGGGGATGGCCCTCTGGGGAATTGGCTACAGATGATGTCAGAGAGTAGGCTGCCTCCTGGAGAGCAGGGGACCCAAATGGCTGCAGAGTGCTAAGGCGGGGGGAGGGCGACAGGAAGGTGTGGGAAGGAGGGGCTATCTCTACTGTCCCCAGCAACTGGACAGGCAGCTACCTTCAGGCTCATTTAGACCACCTGGATCTCTGACCCATAGCCGCCTCCTCGCTCTCCCGGTGCCTGGGGAGCAAAGGGGCAAATTCCTACGGAGGGCTTGGGAGGGAAGGCTGGAAGAGAGAAGCTTCAGGAGGAGCTCTGACCCCCCAGCAGCAGGCTTCACAGCTTGCAGAAGGACCCGCTCCTGCCCACAGGCTAGCCCTAGAGTCTTAGCTCCTTTGCAAGTTGGGTGTTATTACTCTTATTTTACAGATGAGGAAAGTGAGGCTTGGGGAGCCAGAGAGTGACCTCTTTCAGGTCACTCAGCTAGTCAGTTGCAGAGTCCATATTTAAACCCCATTCTATTCAGGGAAGCTCTAAAGCCCGAACTTCTCCCATTCTACCCGACTTCCAGCCGTGAACACAAGCTGAGGGCCAGGAGTTACCTGTGAAGGATTTCAAAACCCCCAAACGTCTGGTTCTGAATGATTAGCTCCACTTTCCAGATGGGGAAAAGTGAGGTCACACACAGCTAATAAGTGGCAGAGTTGCTAGTGGTAGCCTTGGGGGAGGGGAGGATGTTGAACGAAAGAAAAAATGTGTGTGTTCTCACGTTGCACCTCGGAGCACCCATGCCACCTGGGTAGAGGAAAGGCGACATGAGGGCCCAGCTGGAGGGGCTTTGGGATGGGTGGGGAGGGGTGAGCTGGTAGGTGGGTTTGGTGTTGTGGCTAGAAGGTGGTGCCTTGGAGAAGGGCAGGCTCCATTTAATGAGATTTTTTTCCCTGAGTTAGAAAATAGTTCTTTCTTCTTTTTCAGCCAGGCTGGGCTTTCTCTGCAAGGCGCTACTACAGCCCACCCCCACTCTCGAGGCTCTGCCTGCTCCCGGGTCCCCAGCTGGAGCCCCCAACCCTGCTCCCTAATTCCAGCAGGGCAGGCAGCATGCCCGCATGCCCGATTGCTTCTTCCAGCACACACAGGTAATTCATCTCAGCCTCCCTTCCAGGCCCCCACCCCCAGATGTGCAGCCAGAGGCCAGCTCACCCCACCCATATCGCCGGCCAGCTGCAGACCCTCATTTCCCGGGAAGAGAACTAATAAAGGACAGTCTCTGAGCCGCGGCACCCCCTCAATTCTTTCTTGCCACAGCCGCCCCATAAAACTGAGGGGAGAGATATAAAGGGAGTGAGAGCAAGTGGAGATAGAGTTTCCATTTGAGGAGGGAGTGGAGATGTATGACTGTGCATGTGACTGAGACCAGAGTGGGCTTAGGCTGGGCTCCAGGGAGAGAAGGAGGGTCCCCATTCATGGCCACTTGGGCACCCCATGCTTGCTCCTCGGGAAGGGACAAGAGTGATGTGGGTTGGAAACAGAGTGGTGAATATAAGGGTTAAAGAAAGTTGGGTGAGTGGGCGTGGTGGCGCACACTTGTAGCTCTTCACAACTTAGTGAGACGACCTTGTTTCCAAATAAAGAATAAAAATAGGACTGGGGGTGTAGCTCAGAGGTAGACTGCCCCTGGGTTCAATTCCCAGTACTGCAAAAATGGAAGGAAGGAAGGAAGGAAGGAAGGAAGGAAGGAAGGAAGGAAGGAAGGAAGGAAGGAAGGAAAAAAGAAAGAAAGAAAGAAAGTTAATTGGGTGTGCCAAGATGGTGGGCATGACATGGATGCCTGAGGTTGGACTGTCCTGAGAGCATGCTTTCTGGTTTTTCTTTCCCTTTCCTGATTCCTCCCTGAGCCTAGCAAGAGAGAAGGAGCCCTGGCCTCCAAGTCTAGCTCAAGCACCAATCTGCTGAGTGGACTTGATCTATCTCCCTTGCTCTTCTCACTGGACCTCAGTCTCCTCGTCTGTGGAATGGGTTGGGTCCAAGTACACGGCTCATAAGATACCCTGCAAGTGTTTGATTTAGGACCCTGATGTGCTGTGGGCTGTGCTCTGTTGGAGCATGTGGGGAGCCTCCTTGTTCCTTATCCCGTAGGCCTAGCAGAGCCCTCAGGAAAAGACACGGGCATGTGCCAGGTGCTTTGGGATGGGCCCTGAGTCTGAACTCTGCGGAGGTATGCCCTCTCTTATCCTGCCCAGGAAAAGCAGGTGAGCAAAACTGTGGCTATAAAGCCTTCCTCCTTCCCCCTTATGAGGCTTCTGATACAACATTAATTTGTTTATTCAATTCTGCAATTATTTGAGTACCTTCCCTGTGCAAGGCAATGTTGTAGGCACTGCAAGTGGAGCAGTGAGAAAAATACAAGAATCCCTGCCCTAGCAGGGCTTGGTGGAGCACACCTGCAACCTCAAGACTTGGAGGTCAGCCTCAACAACTTAGCAAGACCCTCAGCAACTTAGTGGGACCCTGTTTCAAAACAAAAACATAAAAAGGGTTGGGGTTGTTGCTTGGAAATATAATGCCCCTGCATTCCATCATTCCATCCTCAGTAACACACACACACACACACACACACACACACACACACACACACACACTTCCTGCCCTCATGAGCTGACAGCTGTCATTATAGTGTGGAGAAAGAGGAGACCGGAAGTAGGTAACTGTCCTTCCATAAGCCAGAGTTTAGGGATGGGTGCAGAGAGCAAAGCCCAGGATTTCTCTGAGAGGAACCCTATGCACTTCTATGAAATCGCCTGTGCCAGCACAAGGCAAATTTTGACTGCTCAGAGTTTAAGGGAAGGGTACAAAGATGAATCTCTATATCTGGGTCTTGGAGGAAGAGCTGGCCACTTCCTGGATTGGGTGCACCCTCCTACCCTGCCCACTGGGATCCACCTGTTTGAAACAGAGATTCTGCCCTGTGAATGTGGCCCAAGCTGGCCCCGGTGTAGGTCCCGTGGCCAACAACATTCTTCCTGGTCACAAAGGGCCTGAGCTGCTTACGTCCATGATGCCCGGGAGAGATGGAAGGAAGAGCTGTGAATTAGGGTTGGATGACCCAACTTTAATCCCCTGTCTACCATTAACTCCCCAACAGACTGGGGGCATGAGATGGGACGCTGTTTACCTTGGTCATCAGGAAGGTGACAAATGTAATGATGTACCTGGGCATGGTGGTGCACACCTATAATCCCAGTACCTGGGAGCCTCGCAGGTTCGAAGACAACCTCAGTAACTTAGCAAGACCCTATCTCAAAATAAAAAAAAGAAAAAAGACTTAGGACATAGCTCAGAAGTAGCATGCCCCTGGTTTCAATCCCCAGTAAACACACACACACACACACACACACACACACACACACACACACACACAAGTTGTTAAAAAGATAGATTTCATGTTATGTGTTTTATTTTTTATTGCAATTTTAAAAAAACAATGGAATGACTGCTCTGATCTCATGTGTAAAAAAAGGAGGGATGTATGTGTGGGTATGTGTCCATGCCTGTGTGCAAGTGTGTATATGGAGAAAAACAGAATGACTAGAAAGAACAGTATGAAAAGGTAATAATGAGCCAGGTGCAGTGGCTCATGCCTGTAATCCTAGTACAGTAGGATCACAGGTTCCAGGCGAGCGTCAGCGACCCTGTTTCCAAATAAACAATAAAAATAGAGCTGGGGGTGTAGCTCAGAGGTAGAATTCCCCCGGGTTCAATCCCCAGTACCAAACATACACAAAAAGAAAAAAAAATCAACAGTGTGGGTGGTGGCCCACTCCTGTAATTCCAGTACTTGGGAGGCTGAGACAGGAGGATTACAGGTTTGAGGCCAGCCTCAGCAACTTAGCGAGACTCAGCAACTTAGTAAGACCCTGTTTTCAAATAAAAACTAAGATAGGACTGTGGGTATAGCTTGCTCATGAGTTCAATCCCAGCACCAAAAAAAAAAAAAAAAGGAAAAGAGAAAAGAAAAGTTAACTGTGGAACGTGGCAGTGCATGTGGATATCCCAGCAACTGAGGAAGCAGAGGCAGGAGGATCACAAGTTTGGGGCCAGCCCAGGCAACTTAGCAAGATCTTATCTCAAAATAAAATATTAAAAGGGACTTGGGATGTAGCTCAGTGATAGAGTGCCTCTGGGTTAAACCCCCAGTAACAAACAAACTAACAAACCAAAACGTAACTGGATTTTTCTAGTTAGTGGACTTACAGGTTCTATTTTCTTGGTGATTCTTTTCTTTGGTTTTCTAATCTACAGAGAGCATGCATAAGTTTTATTATTTCCCCTCTCAAAAATGAGAAAGAAAGAGGAAAGGATGGAAGGAAGGAGAGAGAAGGAAGAAAGGAAGGAAGGAAGGAAGGAAGGAAGGAAGGAAGGAAGGAAGGAAGGAAGAGAGAGAAAGAAAAACAAGGAAATTGGAAGATCTGGAGCCAGACACCGAGGTTCAGTCCTGGCTATGCCTCCCACTGGCTGTGTGACTGTGGACAAGTCACCCGGGCCCTCTGAGTCGTAAATTCCTCACCTCTGAGATGGGTGTTGCGCTATCATATTTCTTTGTGTCTGCTGCAGAGCCAACTTTTCTTTTCTTTTGGTCCCTCAAGGGAGATGGAGAACAAAGGAGGAGAAACTGGCACTCTCCTTTCCAGACAAGCCTCCGGGACAGGAGGACGAAAGCATGTGCTGGGCGGGGCCCTCTCTGTCAACCAGAACTACTTTCTCCTGCCAAATAAGAGAAAGAGGAGGGTGTGGCTGGGATCTCTTCGTGACCTCAGTTTATCGATCTGGAAAATGAGAGTGTGGTTGGCTCTGCTGCCTGTGCTGCCACACTTCCAGTCCCCAGAGCCTGGGGCAGTGTTTGAGTTCTTTTCTCAGTAGGCAGCACAGCATACAGGAGACTCAGGTATAGCTTTAGCCCCTCTCTGGCTGGTCTACCCTGGCAATCAATGCCAGTCCTCACCATCTTCTTGTACCCTGTTTACTGAAGTCACTACTGCTAGGACATTCTTAGCCTGTGGAGTTCTGTAGAATTTTAAGGGTTCCAGTTTCTTCTCCCTTTTTCACCTTTTAGTTGAGGCCTACAACATCTGAGCTGGAAGAGGTTATTACAACCAACTCTGCCCCACCCTCCCCAGACACTTGTATAGAAAAGCCTACTGAGGCCCCACAAAAAGGAAAAGCCCAACCCCAGGATCCAAATCAGCCAAATTGTCCTCCTCTGCCCTTCCCCTAGGGTCTTCCTTCCAGCACCCCCCCTATGCTACTCCCAACTTCTGACACAGCAAGGGGCTGGGACATCAAGTCCGAGGGGCTTCTCTTGGCTAGGGGAGTCAGGAACTTTGGGGTGCTCAGTCTACCATACGTGACTTCCGACATCAAGGGGCTTCCCTATCCTGCATTGCTCTCTGCACCTGCACCCGGACAGGGTGGTGGCAGACGGAAAACTGTCTTCATGCCTTTCTGCCTTGTGTTTACAGCAACACTCATGCTCATAGGCTTTCTAGCTCTTCCTGTCTCTGTCTCTGTTGCAGCCAGTCTCTCTTGCACACATCAAGTGTGTGAATTCTTGTGTGCGTGTGTGTGTGTGTGCGTGTGTGTGTGTGTGTGTGTGTGTGTGTGTGTGTGTGAGTGGTACTGGGGATTGAACCCAGGGCATTCTCTCTCTGAGCTACACCCGCAGCCCTTTTTATTTTATTTTTTAAATTTTGAAATGGGGCATCCCTAAATTATGGTGTGATGGCCTCGAACTTGTGTTCATCCTGTCTCAGTATCCCAAGTACTGGGATTACAGGCGTGCATCACCAAGCCTGGCTCAGCATGTGACATTTTTCCAAATCCTTCTCTCTTGCTCATCTGTCTCTCAGTCTCAGTCACACACACTGCTAGCCTTGCCCATGTCCCTCAGTCCCTTTGACTTGGTCTTTTCTGCTTCTCTCTATGCCTCACACCTTTTCTTTGTCCCCACCTTGCCCTGTGCTTTTAGCTGTCTCTGTCTTTCAGTTGCTGGGGCTTCTTCTTTCTTGGTCTCTGGATCTTGCTCCCTGAGTTTCCCTACTGTCTGTCTCCCTGTGAGCGCTCAGGATGATCCTCACCTTGCCCCACCATGGAGTGAGCAGGGGCATCTGGAAGAGGCTTAGGTAACACTTTTAGCCTGAGCTGGGGCATTGTGGGTGGGGTCATGGGGTGGCTAGTGGCACCAGGCCAGCTGGGCTTGGAAAGTCTTCCTCCCTCCATTCCAGGCCCTTCCTAAATCTGGTCTTTGGAAGAACCATCCCAATTAAACTTCAGGGCTGCTAGGAGGAAGGAATGGCTTTATAAACAAGGACCCTGAGCTTCAGGAAGCCAAAGACTTGGCCCAGGACCTGCAGCTAGGCAATGACAGATCTAGAGAAAGGGTAAAAACTGCTTAGCAAACACTAACTGCTCTAAGCCAGGTGCAGTGGTGCGGGGCACACCTATAATCCCAGCTACTCCGGATGCTAAGGCAGAAGGATCACAAGTTAGAGACCAGCTTGAGCAACTCAGTGCGATCCTGTCTTACAATAAAAAAAATAAAGCCGGGCGTGGTGGTGCATGCTTGTAATCCCAGCATTCGGGAGGCTGAGACCGGAGGATCTGGGTTCACGGCCAGCCTCAGCTACCTAGTGAGGCATTCCGCAACTTAGTGACACCCTGTTTCAAAATAAAGAATAAAAATAGGGCTGGGGGTATAGCTCGGAGGTAGAATGCCCCTGAGCTCAATCCCCAGTACCACAAAATAAATAAATAAATAAATAAATAAATAAATAAATAAATAAATAAATAGGACTGGCCATGTGGCTCAGTGGTAGAACACTTGCCTAGCATGTGCAAGGCCCTGGTTTCAATCCCCAGCACCAAAAAAACAAAAACAAAAGCAAACACCAACTGCTCTGGATTGTCCTCAACCTACCTGTTCCCTGAACTGCAGGCACACAGGGCAGAGGAAAGGTGTTCCTTAATGTAAGGATTCAGTTCACAAACACTGAGGTCTCCCTTTGAGGAATTACCTGGGGACATGCAAAGACAGATGCTAATATCTGGCAAGGGCTTTGCTATTTGCAAAGTACTCTCTCATACCACATATCATTGTGTGTATGTTTGTGTGTGTGTGTGTGTGTGTGTGTGTGTGTGTGTGTGTGTGACTGAGAATTGAAACCAGGGTCACTTGCTCTACCACTGAACTGCATCCCCAGCCCTTTTCATTTTTTTTAAATTTTCAAACAGGGTCTTGCTAAGTTACAGAGGTTCTTGCTAAGTTCCTGAGGCTGCCCTCGAACCTGCGATCCTCCAGTCTCAGTCTCCCAAGTAGCAGAGTGTGCCATCACGCCCCGCTTCTTAACAACATTTCAAGTGTATACAACAGTACTCTTAACTGTACCTGCATGCACAATGTTGTACAGCAGGTCTCTAGAACTTCCCCATCTTGCATGACTGCAACTCCATACCCACTGCATAACAGCTCCTCACCTCTCCTGTCCCCAGCCCCTGCTAAACACTATTCTACTCTCTGTTTCTATGAGTTTTACTATTTCAGATACCTTGCATAGTGGTGTCCTGCACTCTTTGTCCTGCGCTTATTTCACTTAGCATAATGTCCTCAAACTTCACCCATGTTGTAGCACGTGAGAGTATCTTTCTCTCTTTTAAGGCTGAATAATATTCGTATTTGTGTGTGTGTGTGTGTGTGTGTGTACATTTTCTTTACTCATTTGTTTGTCAATGGTTAGCCAGTTTCTACCTCTTAGCTATTGTTAATAATGCTGCTATTTATGAACATGGGTGTGCAGACATCTCTTTGAGATGCTGATTTCAGTCCTTTGGAGAAATACCCAGAAGAAGGATTGTTGGATTTTTTTGTAGATCTATTTTTAATTTTTATACTTGTATTGGTGCATTGTAGTTATGCAACATGCACATAACTCTTGGTGAGTTTCCTTCTGCATCCCACCCCATTCCTCCTCCTCACTTCCCGTACATGTTAGCGAGATGGTAGTGATACCTTCATATATGGACATAGCATTATTTGAACGTTTCTGAGGAACCTCCATGCTGTTTTCCATAGTGGCTACACCCTTTTTACATTCCTAGCAACAGCATGCAAGGGCTCCTTTTCCTCCACATCCTTGCCAGCACTTGTTATGTTTTGATTTGTGTGTGTGTGGTACTGGGAATTGACCCCGAGGGCATTCTACCTCTGAGCTATATCCCCCACCCTATTTTCTTTTTATTTTGAAACAGAGTCTCGCTAAATTGCTGAGGGTCTCGCTAAGTGGCTGAGAAAGGCCTTAGCCCTGTGATCCTCCTATCTCAGCCTCCCCAGTACTGGGATTACAAGCGTGTGCCACCATGCCTGGTTATTTTTTGATTTTTTTGATGGTAGTGATCCTAGTATGTGTGTGATGATATCTCATCGAGGTTTTGATTTGCATTCTTCTGACTAAGAGTGATATTGAACACCTTTTCATGTACCTGTGAGCCATTCCTATGACTTCTTTTGACCATTCTGTTTTGTACCCCGCGGTAGCCACGTGTCAGTGCACCACAAACATTTCTCCATATTGCTAAATATCCTTTGTACTGCCCTGCCTTCACCCTGAAGGCAGGGACCTGAGCTTGGAGAGTCCGGAAGCCCTGCCAGGCCTCTGTTGGTGCCTGCCACAGCAGTTGTTCTTCCAGGTTGGCAGGATTAGTGGTGGGAATAAATCAGAGCCAGGCCCTGGAATGCTAAAGGCTGAGAGATACACTTTGGTGGCAGACGGTCCAAGGTTCAAATCCAGATTTTGCCACTTCCAGGCTGCCAGGCTTTGGGCCAGTGAGTTTCCCTCTGAATCTTGGCTTCCTCAGCTGATGCATGCCAGGACTTGACCCATAGGAGTCCCCTGTGAATGACAGTTCTTCTCACAGTGGGGATGTCAGGAGGCCTCTCTCTCTCTCTCTCTCTCTCTCTCTCTCTCTCTCTCTTTCTCTATCTCTCTCTCTGACCTCAGTTTCTTCATCTGTACTAAGGAGTATTATAGTAGATGTTGCTTTTCAGCTCTGATTATCCTTTTTTCCTTCTTTTCTTCTCTCCCTCCTTTCTTTCTTTTTTCTCCTTCCTTCCTTCCTTCCTTCCTTCCTTCCTTCCTTCCTTCCTTCCTTCTTTCCTTCCTTGTGGTACTGGGGATTGAACTGAGAGGCATTCTACCACTGAGATACACCCAAGCCCTTTTTATGTTTATTTTTCATGGTACTGGGATTTAACCCAAGAACATTCTACCTCCAAGCTACATGTCCAGTCCTTATTTTATCTTTAATTTTTATATTCATTTATTTGTTTATTTATTACCTATTTTGTGGTACTGGGGATAGAACCCAGGGGTGTTCAACCTCTGAGCTATACCCTCACCCTATTTTATCTTTTTATTTTGAAACAGGGTCTCACTAAGTTGTGGAGGGTCTCACTAAATTGCTGAGGCTGGCTGCGAACTGCGAAGTCCGATCCTTCCTGTCTCAGCCTCCCAAGTACTGGGATTACAACTGTGTGCCACCACACCCAGCTTTCTTTTTTCTTTTTTTTTTGAGACAGGGTCTTGCTAAGTTGCTGAGGGTCTTGCTAAATTGCTGAGACTGGCTTCAAACCTGCAATCTTTCTTGTCTCAGCCTCCCAAATACTGGGATTACAGGCATGCACAGCTCTGATTTTCTTTAGAGTTCAATAAAGTGGAAGGAAGGTGGGTGGTATGGACTGAATGTATCCCCCCCTCCAATTCACACATTGAAACCTTAATCCCTAATGTATTTGGAGGTGGAGCCTTTAGGAGGTGATTAAGTAGTGAGGGTGGAGCCCTCATCATGAGATTAGTGCTCTTATAAGAAGAGATACCAATCGGGGTACAGAGGTACACACCTGTAACAGTACTTGGGAGGCTGAGACAGGAGGATCACAGGTTCAAGGCTGGCTTCAAGTTAATAAGATCCTGTTTCAAAATAAAGAATAAAAAAAGGACTAGAGGTGTAGTTCAATCCCCAGTACCAGAGAGAGAGAGAGAGAGAGAGAGAAAGAGAGAGACAGACAGACAGATAGACAGACAGACAGAGAGATCGTGAGCGAGAACTGGCCTCCTTTTTCTCTACCATCCACCATGTGAGGACACAACGAGAAGAGGGCCCTCTGCAAGCCAGGAAGCCGGCTCTCACCAGACACTGATCTGTCAGCACTGTGATGTTGGACTTCCCAGCTTCCAGCACAGTGAGAGATAATGTCGAGCAACGAAGCCACCCGCTCTATGGTATCGTGTTCTAGCTGCCCTAATGGGCGAAGATAGTAGGTGTTAGCCATGGGGGAGTCATGAACTCCTCCTATGACCTCTCAGGCTTCGGTGATCAGCCCTTCCTTCCTGAAGACCCCTTCTCCCTGGGGTGCAGGCCCATGTAGGTTCTCATCCAGCTCTGGCCAGAGCAGGGCTAGGCTGGGCTGCACTGCTACAGAGAGCCCTACTGTTGGCCTGGGTTACATCCATCAACACCCTGGGGAATGTGAGCATTTGATTTTGGCACCTGTTAGGAGAATAACATGGAGGGGAAGACCAGGTCCCCTAAGCCTTGATTGAGCAGTACTGGGTTCACCTTGCCCTGGCCAGAACCAGCTACCCAATTTGGCTTTATAAAGACACAGATAGTGTCCAATGTGGGATTCCTGCCAGCTCTACTCCCATGTGAGAGATGGCAAGATTGAGTTCAGAGAGGGCAAGGCACTCCCCTAAGGTCATACAGCCAGTCAATTATAGCAAGGCTGCAGAGGACAATCACAGCCCCTCTAGAAAATGTGGTTATAATTCTTGATCCCACCTCCCAGGAGAAGATCTTTCTCTCTCTCTCTCTCTCTCTCTCTCTCTCTCTCTCTCTCTCTCTCTCTCTCTCTCTCTCTCTCTCTCTTTCTCTCTCTCCCTTTTTCTTTTCTTTTTTTTTTTTTGGTGGTGGTACTGGGGTGGAACCCAGGGACATTCTACCTCTGAGCTACACCCCCAGCCCTATTTTACTCTTTATTTTGAAACAGGATATCACTGTGGAGGGCCTCACAAGTTGCTGAGGCTGGCCATGAACCTGTGATCCTCCTGTCTCAGCCTCCCAAGTACTGGGATTACAAGCGTGCACCACCACGCCCGGCCCAGATCTTTTCTATTATAACCTCACTCACTAAGAGCAGTCCTGGAGACTAACTCTCCTCTGGCCTGCAGGGGGAACATAACCATGGGAGGACCCTTGGAAAATCGAATTCTCTCATTGATTAGGTGGAGACACTAAAGCCAGGAAGGAAGAAAGGATCGGTCCACACTGCCTGCCATTTCATGTGACCAGGTAGCATGCAAAGGTCTGTTCCACTCTAGCTTCTCTGCAGATAATAGGTGAGCAGAACAAGAAGATACATAGGATATAGGTTAGATAAGAAGATGAACTTCCCAGCAAGGCTTTGAGCTTACAGCACTTTGGAGTGTCAGGGCAGAAAGGAACCACCATGGGAAGTGATTCTAGGCCAAAGGTTTGAAAAGGACTTTCAGTCACTGCAAAACTTGAAGCCTAGGTGGGGAGCCCAACTCCAGCAGCGGCATCAGACATCCCGTGCCTGCAAAGGACCTGGAGCTGTGGCTCTGCTCAAGGCCCCACAGGAGGCATTGATTAGTCCTTCTGGGAGTTTTTCCTAGGACACACTCTGTCCTTCAGTTGGTCCCCTGAGGTCTTCCCACTGCTGACATGCGGGGTCCCTGAGGGGCTCTTAGAATTCCTGAAGCATCGAGCCCCACGCCCAGCATGTGTCGGCACAGCTGCAGCTCCATGCTGGTTGTCTGGGTCTGTCTGGACCAAGAGGTGGCAGGCAAGGAAGGAGAAGGGCAGAGCAGCTGGCAGAGCCATGGCCCAGAGTCCCAACAGCTGTGGCCATCTGTACACATTGACACAGCTCTACTTCCAGTAGCAGTGGCATGTGGCCTCCTTTCCTTGGCAGCCCCTTGGTGTCTACGAGTTGCCCAGAGGACTACCCATTGTCCTTGGGCCAAAAGATTCACTAGGACAGGAGACGTCAGTAGGCTTAGCCCCCGATCTGGGGCCCACTGCCCCTTGTAAAGTCTGACAGGTGGTGCTGGCCTTCCAAATGAAACCTAGCCTGGCATGGTGGCACACACTTGTAATCCTGGTACTTGGGAGGCTGAGACAGGAGGATCACAGGTTCAAGACTATCCTTAGCAGGTAGTGAGACTCTCAGCAACCTAGAAAGACCCTGTTTTAAATTTTTTAAAACAAAGAGGACTAGGGTATAAGTCAGAGCTAGAATGACCCTGGGTTTAATATCTACCACCAAAAATACATACATACATACATACATACATACATACATACATACATACATAAAATTCAAATTCAGCTGGGCGTGGTGGCACACACCTGTAATCCCAGTACTTGAGAGGCTGAGACAGGAGGATCTCATATTCGAGGCCAGCCTGGGCCACTTACTGAGACCCTGTCTTTGAGTCACTCCTCTCCTTTCTTACCCTCAACTGACAGACCCAGCCAGTTGCTTGGAGGAAAGAGGACTAGTGGGGGCAGGACTGGAGGATACAGAGAGCTGCCTCCCCCAGCCCAAGGAACTCCAGGTTTGGCCCCCTGCCAGGGAGAGGTGTGGCTGCAGAGAGGCCTTCTGGGAATAGAGAGAAATTGATTAGCAAGTCCCAAACCAATTAACGATTTACACTTTGAGCTCAAACGGCAGATGGTTTAGGTTTATTATCTGACTTAGCCCAAAGGCCACCCAGTTCCACCTGCCCTCCTTTCCCTTCCTCCTGCGTGACCACTCAGCCTGATCCTTGGGCCCACTCCTCCGACTCATCCCAGACCTTTCCTTTAATACCGCCTCAATGGCAGGCTCAGTTTTAGATCTGTGCTTTCAGCTTTGTTCATTTCAGGGACCAAAGAGAACTTCATTTCCATTTTGGGGGAGGGCAAGAGGAAAGACAGTGGGGCACTGCAGCAGGAAGGATGGGGAATGATATCAAGGGGAACTTCCAGTGTTGATTCCTGGGCTGGGATACATGCACTGCTCAGCTGTGGAAAGGGGCTGGGAGGGAAATGACACAAGCTGGGCCTGCAGCCAATGAGAACTTCCCCGCAGAAGATGCCACTTAAAAGTGTTATTAAACCCTCAGGACTTTTAAAGCAGAGAACAAGGTAACTATGAACACTCTTTAAAGTGATATTGAGAGTTCCCAGGAGAGTTCTGTGTCTTTCTCATTTCCCTCAGCCTTCGGTTTGGGACTTGTGGCTCCCTCAGTCCTCCCCTCCCCCAAGTCCCTTCTCTGTCCTCCAGCCTAGCCTCCTATCCACCTTGAGCTCTGAGTCAAGGAGTCAGCATTGATTTGGAGGCTTCTCCGGAGTGAAGGGACAGGGTGGGTCTGGGTGTGTCCCTCTCAGCTGGTTCTATCTCCTGGCTGGCTTCTGGGGAGAAAGGCTGTGCTGCAGGGACCCTGAGCTTCCATCCGCTTCTAATAAGCGGCTCCAACTCTGGGCTGGGAATATGCCCGGGTTCCTTTAGCTCCAGATTATTTGACCAGAAATTAGGTGGATTGATACTCCAGCAATCCTGGGAGCCAACCTCCCCTCAAAACTGAGCTTTGGGCTTATGCACATAGGTGGAAATGTCACCAAGCCCGTTCTTGCCCAACTCGGAGGTTACTTCCCAATCCCTCATGGGGCTTCCAGTTCTCAGGGGCTTGCTTCCTCTGTGGGGAGTCCCACCTTCAGGAAGTCCTTCCTGATGTCTGCCATTAAGCCTTCTTGCTGTAATCAGCTCACTTTTCTCATTCTGGCCAAAGGATAGTGAGGGGAAGCCTTCTTGTTTAAGATCACAGTGTGAATGGAGCTCAAGAGACTGGAAAGCATAAAAAGACTAAGAGTGGCTGGTCTCTCTCCCCTGAGCACTTTTGAGATTCCTGCCCCAGCCCATGAAAAGAGGCATTGCAAAGTGACAGGAAAGAGCTCATTGCAGCCTCTTCCTAACTAGGTGACCTTGAATGAAGCTAGCCCTGAAGCCCTGGAGCCCCCTCTCCTTGTCCTGCCTGTTAGTCAATTTTCAGCCCGGGCCTGTGCACCCATTCCATGTTGCCAGGCCACACCCTTGGGGGCTCCCAACCTAGCAGCCCTTCCCGGCCTCACCTCCTCCTCCACCTGGGGATGAGGGCTAGGGTGCTTCTCATCCAGCTGAATTGGGTAATTAAAATTTCTCCTCTACCCCTGACAGATGACCTCCAAGGTCTGTTCCAGCCCTATGATTCTGATTCCAGCTGGGGGTATCCAATTAACCCTTGTCATGCTTGGCTGGGCTTCCTGGGCTCTGGAGTGGGAAGGGGTGGGGATGAAAAGGTCTGGGGAAGGCCCATTCTCAGCATTCAGCCCCTTTCTCCCCTCTTCCTCTTCCCCTCCCTGCCATGCCAGGGTGACTTGGGAATTCAAGCCCCAGAGGAAGGACAGGACTGAGGGTGCCTCTCTTGCCAGCCAGGCAAATGGCAGACCAGTGACCTTCTTGCATAGTGTCTGCCTGGCCCTTGGTCCAGGCCAGCGTGGGGCAGGGGGCTCCTCAAGAAAGGCCTTGAAGGGTTAAGGTACAGAGGTGAAAGCAGGATCCCAGCCAGTAAACAGGCCACCAAGAAGCCTGGTGTCTTGGATCACTGTCCCCACGGACCCAGTGCCAGCGCCAGGCAGCTTCCTCCTGGTGGCACATTCTGCCAGGTCTCTAAGGGCTTGACATTCAGGTGAGGTTCAGACTCCACTAAGGACGGTGGTGCGGCTACACATGTGGTGACTGTCAGAACTGGTGTGGGCCTTAGAGACTGCCATAAACAGGTACCTTATGGGCCACTTAAAACCCTCCAAGTGTTTTCTTTGGCTCACATGGTGCCTATATTAAGGAGAAATTAGCTGCCATCATTTAAAATTCAGGAGAGATTTTTACATTAAAAATCCAGATTTATAACTTCTAAAAAAAAAAAAAAACAACCCTGACAATCTACAATCTAGTAATCCTAGGCTCACAGGCTCACATTCACAAGTTGTCCCTTGTGCCAGGGCACGTACTCATGACTTCCTCATGCAAATGGGAAAATCGAGGCCCGCAGCAAAAACAGGGCACTTACCCGAGGTTACCCACCAGGGTGAGGGGCAGAGCCAAGTTTAGAACTCCAGCCTCCTGCCTGCCAGCCTGCCAGCCCCCAACCCATTCCCTTTCACCTTTGTTCCTAGAGCTTTGTCAGAGGCCACAAGGGCCCTCTGCCACAGCCATTACCTCTGTTCTGCCCCCCCCCACCCCCGGGACTGAGGATTGAACCTAGGGGCATTCTACCTCCAAGCTACACCCCTAGTCCTATTTTTTTTGAAACAGGGTCTCACTAAATGGCAGAGGGCCTCACTAAGTAGCTGAGGCTGGCCCAAACCTGGATCCTCCTATCTCAGCCTCCCACCACACCCGACTTGTTTTTTTTTTTCCTCTTCTTCTTTTGGATTGGGGAATGAATTCTGGGACCATTCTACATCTGAACTGCTCCTCTTGCCCTCTTTTTTATTATTATTATTATTATTTTTTTTTTTTTTGCGGTACTAGGGATTGAACTCAGGGGCATTCTACCTCTGAGCTATACCCCCAGCCCTATTTTTTATTCTTTTATTTTGAAACAGGGTCTCACTAAGTTGCGGAGTGTCTCACTAGGTAGCTGAGGCTGGCCGAGAACCCGGATCCTCCAGTCTCAGCCTCCCAAATGCTGGGATTACAAGTGTGCGCCACCACACCCGGCTTATTATTATTATTTTTTGAAACAGGATCTCATGAAGTTGCTGAGGGTCTCCCTAAGTTGCCGAGGTTGCCCTCGAACCTGCAATCCTCTTGTTTTAACCTCCCAAGTACTGGATTACAAGGCATGTGCCACTAAGCCTGGCTCCATCCCCTCTGTTCTTGAGGCCTAGGCTCAGCCACAGCCAGCCTTTGTCTGGCCACCTTCCTGCATAGCCCCTTCAGCCGCCCAGGCCCCAGACCAGCCCCAGGCCCCCTTCGGGTGAGAGCAGAGACGCGGCGGGGCCTCCACAGCCCGGCCCCATCTCCCGCAGCTCTGAACAAGAATCTCATTAAGTGCAGGGGGCGGCTGCCGCCGGGCCTGGGGCGTCCTGACCACAGAGCTGGCTTCCTTCTGCAAACAGCTCCAGCCCGGCTGGGCTAGCCCTGTGTGTGTGCACCGAGGGGGCGCTGCAGCCACCCCAGGCCTGGCCGCCCCTCTCCCTCTCCTGCTGCCTCTGGCTTCCTCCTCCCCCTGTCCTATGACCACCCCAGCTCTGTTTCTGTGCCCCACCCCGCTGCTCTCTCCCTTCTCCTCCTCCTTTTCTCTCTTTCTGTCTTGGTTTTATCATCATCTCTCTCCTGAACTCGGTCCCCATCCTTCTTCGAGGTCTGGTTTTCCATGTTGGCCTCCGGCTTGGGCCTGCTTCTCTCTGTCTCCATCTTGCTGGCCCAGCTTTTTGCCCCCCACCTTCCGTCTCTGGACTTCAGTCTGTCTCTCCTCCCTGACTTCTCTGGCTCTCTTTGTCCTCAGATCTCCTGCACTCTGAGCCCCTGAGTCGTCATCTCCTCTCCCTCACTCAGGGTCTCCAGCTCTGAGTCTGTGTTCCAGAGGCCACCACGAGGCTCTCTTCTGGGGAGGTTTGCTGTGCTGGATAAACATGGCCTCAGCAGCAGGACGTGAGGAATTCTGCTGACGGCGCTTTCCTCTGGGGCTAAGGAGGGGCAGTGTGAGCCAGCGGCCAGGGGCCCCAAGAAGAGGGCAGTGTCCTTCCTGTGCCTGTGTCCCTTGCCTTCAGAGCCTCCCAGTCAGCTAGGGTGTCCCCCCAGCTGCAGAAAAGGAATGGCCCCCAAGGGGCTGCTCCCTGGGCCTAGCTTACTCACTAACAACCCCCCTCAACAGGCATGCGCAATACACACACTCCCCTCCAGGATCTGTGGCCCAGAACCAACGGAATGGAATCCAGTCCTGTGTTTCTCCTGGCCTGGCCTGGTGAGACCTCAGTGGCAGGGGTTCTAGGGAAGGGAAACAACCCTGCAAAGACCCACTAGAGATCATGGCTGCTATCCTCTGCTCCCAGGCAACACCCTGACCCTTGTGGTCCATCTAGATTGAAAAGTCCTATTTCCCCAGGAGGAAACATTGATTGACTCCTCTCTCACCTATTTGGAGGCCTTAGCCTATTGCAGGTCACAAGGTTCCTAAGTGGAACTGATGTCCTTCACAGTGGGGTTTAGATAAACAGGGTGTGGGAGCGCCAGGGAGGTGCACGGGGTGTGCTGCACATGTGTGGTGGCAGTGAGGCCGCGTGCCTAGACTTGGTGGACACAGGGCGGTCTGTTTGTGGGGGTGTAGAGGGGGCAGAAGATGAGATCAGGTGTAGGGAGCTCAAAGGAGAGATAATGGGTCCTGTGGTGGTGGGGCTGGAGGGGAAACACTGGGATGGCAGAAGAGCCTGTGGGTGCACATGTGGAAGGAGGGGACGCAGAAGAAGGTACCAAAGGATGTGCAGCCCAGAGGCTTCCTGAAGAAGAAACGGGGAAATTTGTGGGAAGAGTCTTTGAGACAGGGGAGCATGGTAGGCCACAGAGTGCTGTGGAGGTGTGAGAGGGTCTTCAGAGGTGGGCAGTGGAACAACCTGTTCTCAGTGTGACCAGCTCATCCCAGTTCGCTCAGGACTGTCCAGGTTGGAGCACTGAAAGTTCCATATCCTGAGAAACCCCTCAAGTCTTAAGTCCCTGTAAGCTAGAATGATCATCGATTGGATCTACACACTCACCCTACCTACAAGTCTCATTTCTTTCTTCCCTTTTTTTTTGTACTGGAGATGGTACCCAGGTATATTCTACCTCCAAGCTACACCCCCAGCCCTTTTTGCTCTTTTTATTTTTTATTTTGAGCAGGGTCTCGCTAAGTTATTAAGGTGCCTCGCTAAGTTGCTGAGGCTGGTCTCGAGCCTGTGATTTTCCTGTCTCAGCCTCCCAAACTGAGATTACAGGTGGGCACCACCATGCCCAGAAGATGGCTCGTTTCAGCCTCACAACTGTGCCGGGTGGGGTGCTATGGAGTATGTCTTAGACCCATTTTACAGATGAGAAAAACGGAAGCCAAGAAAATGTAAAGAACTTGCTTCAATGTCACCCAGTGAGCGGCCGGTTTGCACTCAAGGTCTGTTGTCTTACTGCAGTAGGCTTTTTATCGTAGTGAGGAGACCTTCAGGGACAAACTTAATAACCCTTCTCCTCCCCCACATACATTCCAGCCTCAGCAGTTTCAAAGTCCTGACATGAGGCAGTGTCATTTGCCTAAGTTCCACTGAGCTGTTGCTGGGAGTGGGGTTGGGTTCAGGGAAGGGGGGGGGGCTTCATTCCCAGAGGGGACAAGCCCAAGGCCTACCAGGGCTTCACTGTGGACTGCCACCTGTTGATTCTTTGGCTTCTCACCCCAGCTGGGGGCAAGACCAGCTGCTGGGGGAGGATGAGGGTGGGAGGTAGAAGCTGGAGGAAGTGCAGAAGGGGGGTGTCTCCAGGGTCTTGCTGGGTTCCTGGGCTCCAGGTGGTGGGTCTAGGGAGGGCTGGCCCAACATCTGAGAGCAGGCTGGGGGCTGGGCCCCCGGAGCCCTACACTGCTGGTCAGCGCCTCCGGTGTACTGGGGTGTGAGGAAGTGGCCACAGAACAAACAAACAGAGCCCTTGAGGACAGGAAGCAATTACGGACCACCCGGCCTAGGCTGCAAGGAACTCCGAGTTGGGGGGGGGCAGCCAGCTAGGCGTGGCCTCGGGCAAGGCTGGGAGAGCGGAGGAACAGCCTCTAGGCTGCAGAGATTCTGGGGAGGCCATAGCAGGTGTCCCCTGTGTGGGGAGAAATTTCTTCCACTTATATGCCAGTCCAGAGAAGAGGATACCTTGGAGGGCATGAGGTGCTGACTTTGGGTCAGGAGGCCTGGGTCCTAGCACTAGCTGCACTACTCGAGAGCCTTGGGATTTGTCCATTCTATCTCAGAACCTCAATTTTTCCATCTGTATAATGTGGTGGTTGGAATTAATGATCTTCAACAATCCCTCCACGTTTGACAGTTCATAATGCTATAAAGTTTCTGAGAATTTCGGTTTCTTCACTAGGAAATTTTTTTTTTCCTTTTTGCTACACTCCAGCCCAATTTTTAAAATTTTGAAACAGGGCCTAAGTTGCTGAGGGCCTAACTAAGTTGCTGAGACTGGCCTTGAACCTGAAATCCTCCTGTCTCAGCCTCCCAAGTACTGGGATTATATAGGTGTATGCCACCACATCCAGCTCCAGGAAAGATTCATTGAGTGCCAGCTAGATGTACCCTCTGACCTAATTAGTGAGATTGGGAGAAAGAATTTGGAAGCTTAAGACATGAGCTATGTCCTTAGGCAATATTATCTTCAAGAACACTATTTATTGGGCCAGACTTTGTGGCATACACTTGTAATCCCAGCAACTCAGGAAACTAAGGCAGTAGGATTGCAGATTAGAGGTTGGTTTGGGCAATTTAGCAAGACCCGGTCTCAAAATAAAAAAGGGCTAGGGGTACAGCTGAGTGGTAGAGTGCCTCTGTGTTAAATCCTCAATACAAGAAGAAATCTATTTATTGGGCCTGGCATAGTAGTACACACTTGTAATACTAGCTACTCGGGAGGCTGAGGCAGGAGGATTGCAAGTTAGAGGGCAGCCAGGGCAACTTAGTGAGACCCTGTCTCAAAATGATACATGGAGCTCAGTGATAAAGCACTTGCCTAGAACATGTAAGGTCCAGGGCTCAGTCCCCAGTAAGGCAAAACAACCAAAAAACAAACAAAACCCATGCATTGACTATTTATATGAGCTGGAAGGTTCATTGAAGTCATCTCATTGAATTTATTCCCAAATCCTAGGAAGTAGGTACTATAATTATCCCCATTGTAGAGATGAGGAAACTAAGAGATGTTGAGTAACTTGCCTAAGTCTGCTTATTTACCTAGCTCAGTCATCTTCCATAGTCAATGTACTGAGCCACCACACTAAATTGCTTCTACTGTGAATGATGAACCAGTAACTGCTTGCCTTCTGTATAACAGGCTTTTCATTAATTCATTCCTTCCCCCCCTCCCCGGTGGTACTGAGGATAAAACCCAGGGGGCACTCTGACTCCTATTTTAACTTTTTATCTTGAGACAGGGTCTTGCTAGGTTGCTGAAGGTCTCGCTAAGTTGCTGAGGCTGTCCTTGAACCTGCAGTCCTTCTGTCTCAACCTCCCAAGTACTGGGATTACAGGCATGCACTACTGCACCTGGTGTGTAATAGGCTTTTCTATCCATTATCCTATTTCAGCTTCACGACAGGCCTGTGGATCTGCTGATATTATCCCCACTCTACAGATGAGGAGATTGAGGAGCAGAGAGTGAACAAAAGGGTTGACTTCAATTTCATGACTCATATGCACTGGGGTGCAGTTCCCTGACATCCCACACTGGCTCCAACAGAAAGCCTGCAGCATTCCTATAGTGCCTGAGAAGTGCCTCATCTTGTCGTCCCCCTAAGAGGTTGGCAGCCAGAAACACTTGGCCCTTTGCTCTGGCCTGAATGTCTGCAGCCTTGGTCCCCCTTCCTTAAGGGTTTATTGAACACCTATGATACTCCAGGCATTGTGGAGTTTCTGTGCATTATTCCCTTAATCTCCACAGCCACTCTGTGAAGCCATTTAGAACCTCATTTTGTAGACGATAGAACCGAGGCTCAGCTTCTAGCGCAGGGGCTGTAGGGGCCTTGGGAGCCTATGCTTAGAGCTCTGTCCCCTTTCAAGGACTCCCTCCAGGAACTGTCAGGCCATAGTCCCATCCTCCCTACAACTTCTGGCAATGAGGCAGGGCCCACCCTCTCACAGGACTATCCTTCCCTCCCTGTTCCCCACTTGCCCAGAGCTGGGGCTCAGGCTCCCACTCTCTGGGGCCTCAGCTCTCAGGCACTGTCCTAAGCTCTGCCACCGAATCACCTCATGTATATCCCACTACAGTGCAGTGAGGTAGACACTATTAATATCATCGCCATTCTCATTCTGCAGATTAAGGCATTGAGAGGTAGGGAGGATAACTGTATTGCCCGAGGCCACACAGCTGACAAGTGTCAGAGCCGGGATTTACATACTAGCCCACTGGTGCAGAGCCACCATGCCTGGCCACACTGTGTTTCTGCTATAGGCAAAGGTCTTTAAGTGCCATCCTTAAAGAGCATGGCCTTGATAGAGAGCCAAGAGGAAGTCATTTCGGGGTTAATCCTAGGAGGGACATAATCTACTTTGGCCATGACAACAATTCATCTGGGCCCAGAGGGGAGGGGGCCTTGGAGGGGCAGAAGAGGAGCAGGGATATTGGTGGGAAGGCTGGGCAGCTGTGATTCCAAGGAGGGGCAGCAGGAGCCCAACTAAAGGCAGTGGATAGAGAGGGGAACTTTTTAGACATGAAGACAGGGCTCAAGCTCCGGGCACTGTCCTAGAGCTACTGACCTCCACCCTCAAGGAGGGTGGCCCTTTGCTAAATTGTCTGCTGGAGGGACCTGCTTTTTCAAGTGCCACATGGCAGCTTGTGGGCTATCTGAGGGTCCTGACTAGCTGGCCACCTAAGCAGAGTGCAGTGGCCTGACTGCTGCACAAGAGTGAGGGTCTCATGCTGACTCTCTCCCTGCTGTGTCCTGCCTTTCGCACCAAGGGGAGGCAGATGTGACAATGAGGGAACTCAATAGGCCTAAGTGTGTTGGGGACCATGTACACTTAGGCATTGTGTGAATTTTCTTAAAAGGAATGTTTCGTTTAAAGAAAACTAGAAGTCTTTTAAATTTTAACTAATTAGTTAATTTTGGTACTGAGGATTGAACACAGGGGCATTCTACCTCTGAGTGTCACCCCCAGCCCTTTCATGTTTGTTTGTTTTTTTAATTTTGAAACAGGGTCTTTCTGGGTTGCCAAGGGCCTCACTAGGTTACGGAGGCTGGCCTCAAATCCTGAAATCCTCCTGTTTCAGTCTCCCAAGAACTGTGATTACAGGAGAACACCATCGTGCCCTGGCTAGAAGTCTTGTTTAAAGGAATAAACTTTTTAGATTTGGGGTGGACATGAATCACAATTGAGGTCCCGGGACATCACTTTGCAAATTGAGGGGTTAGGATAACGGGTGAGTGATGCTCCCTCCCTCTCTGGCGAAAGAGGCAGAGGAGAAAAGTCTGTGGGCTGCTGGTTCCCAGGCTCAGAACCTGGACTGCCTGAACACTGGGAAGTAGGTGGCCAAACTCAGCTGCCCTGGGTTCCTCAGTAGTTGCCCTTATCCCCTGAGCCCCCTGAGGCCAGCAGTTTGCACAAAAGGGAGCTTTAGTTGTAGGTCTTTGCCGGGGCCCTGGGAATCAGTGACAAGTTGAATGGGATAATAAGTTAATTAAAGCTGTACCATATGTGAGAGATCCCAGGGTAGAGGAAAGAGGCTTGTCCAGGGAGTCCCATGGGGCACCTTGACCCTTGAGCCACAGTCCCTGAAGAAACTTAGGCCCACCCCTCCCCCTCTCTGGGCCTCAGTTTCCCCATCTCTACAATAAGGAGCCTGGCAGACATGGTCTCTCAGGGTGGTGCCAGCACTAGCGTTCCAGGAGTCTCTAATTAAAACTGTCCCCTGTGTATTAATCTTCTTGTCAAGTTTTAATTAATGGCTGATGGAGCCAGAGCCGGCACCAGCTGCCACTCCCCTGCTGGGAGGCAGGGGACACCCACAGGATGCTTGACCTGATAATCACCACTAAGTGGCCTCTATCCCCATATCCCCATCTCGCCACCTCAGGCCTCCCCTCATAGCTCAATGTTTTTCACTACACCATGCCATCTAGGATTTTAGGGCTGGGGTGTATGTGTGTGTGTGTGTGTGTGTGTGTGTGTGTGTGTGTGTGTGTACGCACATTCGATGGTGGTAAAGGAACCAGCCTTCGTCTCAGCTCTACTACTAACTAGCTCTATGATCTTGCAAGTAACTTCACTTCTCTGACCTTTGGTCTACACTTCCATCAAATGAGAATAGCGTTTGGCAGCAAATAACAGAAACATCCACTCAAAATGGCTTGAACAATAAGCACATTAATTATCCAACAGAAGAAGTTCTAAGAACTGGGCGCAGTGGCCTACGCCTGTAATCTCAGTGCTGGGGAGGCTGAGACAGGAGGACTGTGGGTTCAAGGCTAGCCTCAGCAACTTAGTGAGAGACTGTTTCAAAATAAATAATAAAAGGCCTGGGGGTGTGGCTCAGAGGTAGTGTGCCCCTGGGTTCAATTCCCAGTACCACACACACACACACACACACACACAAAAGAAGTCCTAAAGAAGGATGTTTAAATAGTTGGTTTATTCAGTATCAAGGATTTCAGTTTCCCCCATCTTCCTGTTTCACAATTCTCAACTCTTGGTTTCTGTCCTCAGGCCTGTCCCTTTACAGCCATAAACTGGCTGCAGCACCTTGGAGTATCACACTCTAATTCAACAAAATTCAAATACAGGAATAAGTAGCAACTTTGCCTTGTGTCACTTTTGAAGAACAAAGCAATCTTGTCCAGAACTCTCCAGCAGCTTCCTGGCCATGCCTCTCATTGTACAGAATAGCAGAAGAGTGTTGCCTGCCAAGCTGAACCCAACCACATGGCAAAGAGCTTGCAATTATCACAATTGACTTAGATCAGTACTCTAAACCCTGGCTACACGTTAGAATTTTCTGGTGTGCTTTTTAAAAATACCAGTGCCCAGACTGCACTCCCAGACCAATTTAATCTCTGGAGGTGAGGCTTGATTACCAGTATTTTTAAAAAGCTTTCCAAGTGAGTCAAATATACAGCCAGGGGGTTGAACCACTGGCTTAGACTAACCAAGATAAGCTTCTGTAGCCCAGCCTCCCATGTGCTCACTGCTTAGAAGTGGGTGAGCAAAATTGGGGGTCTGATAGAAAGAGGAAGTGGTGATGGATGGTTTTTAATTACCCAATAGCCCCCCCATACACACACATATACACTTAGCCCCATATTAACACCAGGAGTGAGATTGAAACTCATATAAATATGAGTCCTCCAGAGAAATTTCCTCCTAGGACCAGTCCTGCCTTTGGACTGGAAGGCTCTGGCTACCCTAACCAGTTGTTTCCAAACCTGGCCACATATCATATTCTCCCGAAATGTCTGTTAAAAATAAAGATTCCTGCCAGGCTCAGTGGCACTTGACTGTAATCCCAGTACTTGGGAGAGTCTGAGGCAGGAGGATAGCAGGTTCCAGGACAGCCTTAGCAATGTAGCAAGATTGTCAGCAATTTAGTGAGACCATATTGCAAAATAAAAAAAATAAAAGGGCTAGGGGATATAGCTCAGAGGTAAATGCCCCTGGGTTTAATAGCCAGTGATAGTAATAATAATAATAATTCCTGAGACTACTTAATGGTTATGGAATCTGTACCTTTTAGAATAGACACACGGACCTGAAATGGGTCTGGAAGTCCACCATTAAGGCCATTTTCTTGAGTTAAATTATCATCTCTAGTACCTATCCCCCATCCCAATTAACACATGTTACTTTCTTGGTTTTTAAGGAGAGGTAGCTGGGAAGTCACTGAGTGTCTCTTGGTTTTCGTTTGTTTGTTTGTTTGCTTGCTTGTTCGTTCGTTCGTTCATTCCTTCCTTCCTTTCATGGCCCTGGGGATTGAACCCAGGGGCTTTCTACCTCTGAGCTACACCCCCAGCCCTATTTTACTTTTTATTTTGAAACTAAGTTGCTGAGCATCTCACTAAATTTTTGAGGCTTGCCTCAAACCTGTAATCCTCCTGTCTTATTCTCTCAAGTACTGGGAGTATAGGCATGTGCCACCATACCTGACTTCCTTTTTCCAAAAATGTAATAATGATTATCTTACCTGTAATAGCAAAGGGCCCATGAGACAACAAAAAGGAATTTGTCATCAGAACATCCGAAGGGGATGGTGTGAAAATATCTGTGCCCGAAGCATCTGGATATCAGTGTTCCAACCCTGTCACTGAGTCAAGTCAAGCCAGCCCTTTCTGCTCCCCAAACCCCCAAACCTCCCTTTGATAATTTGCAGCTTGTGGAGGGATGTGCGTGTGGATAGAATCTCTCATCTTTGCAGCATTCTTGGTGACAAGAACCTCTTCCACAGAACTTGGCACTTTAGCAAGATGCTTTGCCCTGGTGGGCAGGGCAGAGGTCCTCTGTGTGCCAGGGGACTAGGGCAGAGGGAAAAGGCTGGACTGGAAGATTCTTCTCAGGGAAGAAAGGCTGGGGTGGTGATAGGGGTATTTCTAAAGGCCCTCTTCTGGGATGTCAGAACTTCTGGGCTCTGTGGAGCCCTTAGCTGGAGTTCCCAATGCCCTTGCTCCAGAGGAGGCTTGTCCCTCTCTCTCACCTCACAATCCGTGGCCCCCAGGCTCTACAACCCCTCCAGGCTCTGGATCTCCCATTTGCCCACTTCCCTGTGCTCCACATCTGGCTCCAGGTCAAATGTGCATCTCTTTTCAGCCAGCAGGCTGAAAGCGTCCATCTGTGGAGCCAGAGCTGAAGCCAGAGGCGGTCCAACAAGGAGCTGAGCCCAGGCCCAGGCTGGGAAAGACCACGGAGTGTCAGACCACCCAGAACGTGAGGTGGAAAGGGGAGCTTCTTCCTGGGCCAGTGAGGGGATTTGTTCTGGCCCAGACAGTCCAAGGAGTGAGAGGATCCAAGCCGAAGAGGTGTAAGGAATCCCAAATCTAGTCCTCAGAGCACCACCAATGCCTCGTGTGGCCTCGAGCATGTCCCTGCCCCTCTCAGGGCCCAGAGCGATGAAATCTCTGGTCTCAAGTGCCCTCAGAGACCATCTAGTCCTAGCCCCCACCTAGTACTTGGGTCCCCTTTGCAGCTTCCTGCCCAGTGATCATCTAAACTCTGCTTGCACACCTCCAGTGATGGCAAGCTCCCTTCCTCTAATGTCATCCTGAGATAATCATCCCAAGTGGTCTCCCCTTGGCTTCTGTCAGTAGGTCCCACCTAGCTCTTCTCCTGTGGCCACACATGGCATCTGCCCAGTGACAGGTCTCAGGGGTCTCAATCCTGAGTTGACTCTTCTCCAGGCCAAATGATCCCTTCAGCTCTCACTGTTCTCACAGAGCTTTCCCTGTGACCCCTTAATGTGTGATGCTCATCACTGCACAAAGTCCCCCTGGTGTGTATGTGGGGGGTCTGGGCAGGGCCACAGAGAGCCAGAACATCACCTAGCTCCTTCCAGACACAATAATTATTGCAGCTTATCACCTTTCTGGGCTCCTTTAGACTGTTAGCTCAATGGAGGGTTCTTTTCCTTTCCTTTCCTTTTCTCTTCTTTTCCTCTTTTTTTTTTTCTTTTCTCTTTCCCTTTCCTTTCTTTTCAGTACTAGGGATTGAACCCAGGAGCAATCTACCTCTGAGCTACACCCCCAGCTCTATCTTAATTTTTTTTGGAAACAGGTCTTGCTAAGGTTTCTGAGAGTTTTGCTAAGTTGCCAAGACTGGCATCAAACCTGAGATACTCCTATCTCAGCCTCCCAAGTACTGAGATTACAGGCATGTACCATGACGCCCAGTCGAGGGTGCTTTTCTGATTCCTGTCTGTTACCCCAGTGCCCAGCTCAGGGCCTTGTTCAGAGCCAGCATAAGAACTTCTGTGTTGGGGTCGCAGAGAGCTGGGGTTCTGTGGGTATGCATGTGCGCATGAGCATGCATGTACATATGTATGTGCTTGCACCTTGAAGGTAGTCCAGATTGAGACAGTGCATTGGACCACGGAAGAGCCCAGATTATCCATATGCATTCACACAGCCCCCATCAGCACCATGCCTGCTCTATTTGGCACACAGTGAGGGCCAGGCATGAGGGCCTGGTGATACTGCTGTTCACCAGTGCCCAAACCCCAGAGAGGATAACATCTACATATGCATCCTTCCAGGGCTCCAGGGGACCCTGTGTATCTCTTGCAGTTCTACTCACCAACGTTGTTTATGTCCCGTCAAATCGACAGAGGTAAGAGGAGGAGGCTGCGGGTGACTTGGAGATCCATCTGAAGCTGTAGGAAATGACCATGCTCCATCAGTCGGCAGGGGTGTTTGAGGGTGACTGGAGAGAAGACAGGGCAGCGGCTGACCTCCGTCACGTGACGGGGTATTCCCAGCTGTCCAAATGAGGAGGGGGAAGCAGCTGCCCTGGGAGGTGGCCGGGGTGTCCCAGCCATGCCTGCTCTGACATGGCTCATCTGTGTGTGTGCGTCCTCTTGCCACTCAGCTGTCATCAGCTCCACTCACCACAAGGGAAGTCAGCCTTGCCAGAGCTCAAGGTTATAGGAAGGACACTTTGATTATTCCAATGTCATCTGTCTAGGTCTTAGTGGAGAGGACATATACTGGCTTCAGGGCTGGCTGGAGAGAGCATGTACCAGGGAAGCACAGGCCAACAATGAGAAGGAGAGGGAGGGCCGCAAAGGGACCCCATTAGCCATCTCGAGGTAGGGTGGGGGTGGGGTGAGGAGCCTGGTAGAGGATCTCAGAGGCACAGCCACAGATGGGGCAATTGGAGCCAACTGTGCAGTTGTTAGAATGGCAGGGGATGTGTGAGCTTGGGAGTCAGAGGGACCTGGTTCTGCTGCTTCCTGGTTGTCTGGCTCTTTCCTCATCTGTGAAATGAAGCAGCTGGGAAAAGCCACAGATCAGGCCCTTGATGCACACCCAGGAAACGCAAGGCCCCTTCCCGCCATCCCTTCCCTCTCAGTCCACCCGAGGGAGGCACATGGTGACTGCTAGGGCCAGAAGGGAACTGCCTCTTGGGGGCCTTTACCAGTCTTGTCTGGAGCTTGGTCCAGAGTCTCTTTTCCCTTGACTCTGTCCTCTTAACTGGGCATAAAAGAAAAAAAGGGGCTAGAGTCCCTGGGAGTGACTCTGGCTGTCACTTGGGGATTCCAAGCATTTCCCATCCATGGGATTTTTTTTTCTTTTTGCAGAACTGAGGATTGAACCCCAGGTGCTTTACTACCGAACTACATCCCCGGCCCTTTTTTATTTATTTTGAGACAGGGTTGCTTCCTACATTGTCAAGGTTGGCTTTGAACTTGCAATCCTCCTGCCTCAGCCTCCTGAGTCACTGGGATTACAGGATGTACCACCACCCCCAGCTGGTGGGATCTTTCTAGAAACCCAGCCAGGGGCTAAAGACACACACTCCACTGCCTAAAAAGGCTCTTTCTTCTTCCATTCCTTCCCCAGAGGGGAGAACGAGGGTTGGTCCGGATGAGGAAACCAAGGCTCTGTTCAGTGACTTCTCCCAGGTCACATAGCTATGGGACTGACACAGGATTCAAATCCACCAGACCAAACCCACTGTACCTTTTGTGTCATATATAATCACCCGACTTCCGCCATCCCGCTGCCAGCATCCTATGATGTGGACTGCTGTGACGAACTGCTCATGATTTCCAAAACACTCCTGGTGTTTTCCTGCCTCTGTGTTTTTTCCTCGCTCCACTCCTTTGGCCTGGAATGTCCACCCCACCCTACCCTGGCCCTCCCCACCCACTTCCACCCCTTCTCACCTCCCAGGCCTGTGCAAATCCTCCTTACTCTCTGGAGCTGTGACACTTCTGATTCTTGGAAGCTGGGAGACTTCCTGTGCTTCCAGCGAGGTTTGCCCATCTCTCTTGTGTCACTAGATGCCATGGCCACAGAACACACTGTATCTTGGAGATGGTTGAGCCATCTGTGCTCTGAGAAGTAATCTAGGACAGCCAGAGAGAGGATGGGGCCAAAATATTCACCTGCTTCTCTCCTAGCCCCCTGGCCAGAGTTTCATAGTCTCTTTCCTTTTGAAGGTCCTCAGGCTCTAGGCCCCTTCCTCTCCCACATCCCTCCCCTCCCCTAAATTTGCACACCAGTATTTTTAGGGAGAAAGATACAGTAATGCTTCATTATTGGAATAACAATTTGATATCACATTTTGTGTGTGTGTGTGTGTGTGTGTGTGTGTGTGTGTGTGTGTGTGTGTGGTACTGGGGATTGAACCCATAGGCATTCTACCTTCGAGCTACATCACCAGCCCAATTTTATTCCTATTTTAAACAGGATCTCACTACGTTGATGAGAATCTCACTACTTGCTGAGGCTGTCCTTGAACCTGCGATCCTCCTGTCTCTGCCTCCCAAGTACTGGGATTACAAGTGTGTGCCACCACACTTGGCTTGATATCACATTTCAAAGTTAAAAAAAAAAACCCTTAACATCTTTTTTCTTTTCTACTCATTTTACTCCAACACATCCGGAGTCCTCCCCTTTCCCAGTCCAGTTCCATGACCTCCACTTTGGTCCAGCCTCATCCTCTGGTGCCGGTGGAGGCCTCCTCCCCTCTTTTCCTGCTTGTACCATGTCTCCCAGCACCCGTCCACTTCCCACAAGGAGTGTCTGCAAAGCAAAGCAGAAAATAGAACTGCCCAGGGGTTTCTTGGGGATTGAGAACAAAGTTCACTACCCTGTGTGGTCTTCCACCTTGCTTTCCTCCCTTCCTGCACTTTCTCTTCTCTGCCCTAAGGAATGAGCCAGGCCCTCTCCGGCTCTTGAGCTCTATCCAGGCTGCTGCTTCTGCCTGGAACATTTATGCCTTTACCTTTTGCCTGGCCAGCTCCTTGGCCTTCAGTGCATTCATCTGTATGTACCTTCAGGACTGAGCTGTGGTGCCACCTCTTCCTGAGAGCCTTCCCAGACTTCTCCTCTGCTCGAGTCTAGGTTAGATGTCCCTCCTGTGGGCTCTGATTCTCTGTCTCCCTGTGGAACTCTTATCATAGGGTGGCTCAGCATGGTTTATAAATACTTGATTTCCCCTCCTCCTCTTCCTCTTCCTCCTCCTCCTCCTTCTCCTTCTTGTGATTTAACTTAGGGGCATTCTACCTCTGAGCTACACTTCTAGCCTTTTTGTGTGTGTGTGTGTGTGTGTGGTACTGGGGATTGAACTCAGGGGCATTCTACTTCTGAGTTACACCCCGAGTCCTATTTTTTTTATTCTTTATTTTTAAACATGGTCTCACTAAGTTGCAGAGAGCCTCACTAAGTAGCTGAGGCTGGCCGAGAACCCAGATCCTCCCGTCTCAGCCTCCCAAATACTGGAATTACAAGCATGTGCCACCACACCCAGCTCAGCCCTTTTTATTTTTAATTTTGAAACAGAGTCTCACCAAGTTGCTGAAGGTCTGGCTAAGTTACTGAGGCAGGCATCGAATATACAATCCTTCTGTCTCAGCCTCCCAAGTACTGAGATTACAGGCATGTATCACCATGCCAGGCTGCTTGATTGTTTCTTGAAGTATCATCATCAATTGACCCAAACTTGATATTAACAACTGCTTTATTATCAATCCTACCAGACCAGGGACCAACAAACTATAGCTCATAGGCCAAATCTGGCCTACTGTCTGCTTTTTGTAAATAGTTTTATTGGAACACGGTTGTGTCTTTTCATTTACATAACATCCATTTATGGTTGCTTTCACGCTATGATGGCAGAGTTGAGTAGTCGTGATAGTCTGCAAAGCACCAAATTCTTACTATCTGGCCTTTTACAGAAAAGTTTGCTTACCCCTACATTATGCCATCTGCTCCTCGAAGTGTCGATCAGATTCATTGCTGGGTCCCCAGCAGCCAGCACAATGGCTGCTAGCTGACAGGTGGCTTGGAAACATTTGTTCAGTTGTGGATGCAGTGTAACATGTCACAGGGCAAGTCCGAGGCAGACACAGGGTCCCTGGATCGCCAAGTTGGCTCCGACTTTTGGTTCTTCAGTTCTGTGTCACCTAGGGATAAGAATGAGGTCAGATTCCTCATGTGCTCCTGGCCTTGCCCACATCCAGGGCAGCCCCCGTGGACTGAGAAGCCATGTGCTTGCTGACTGACTGACTGACTGACTGACCCAAGGAATCAAGGGAGGAAGGTGGGCCATGGAGCTGTTCTCAAGGGGCTCTGCCTCTCTCTCTGGTGTGCTTTCCCACCTCAAGGCTGTCTCTGACACTAAAGCGGTGGTTTTCAATCAGAGACATTTTTCTTCCCCAGGCAACATTTAGCACTGCCCAGAGACATTTTTGGTGATCATGTTATGGGGAGAAAGTGGAGGTAGCTGCTAGAGGCATCTAGTGGGTAGAGTTTGGGGATACTGCTAAATATTCTACCATGCAGCTCCACTTTCTAAAACTTATCAGGCATAAAATGTCAAAAGTATCCTTGGGATATCCTGCTCTAGAGAGAGAGCCCTCAGCTTTGAATACGTATTAGAAATAACTGATGATGGTACATACCTATAATCCCAGTACTTGGGAGGCCGAGGAAGGAGGATCACAGGTTCGAGGCCGGCCTCAGCAACTTAATGAAACTCTGTTTCAAAATTAAAAATAACAAGGGCTGGAGGTGTAGCTCAGAGGTAGAGCCCCAGTACCACACCAAACAAAAGGAAAAAGAAAAAAAGAAATACCTGATGAGTTTTTGAAGCATGTCAACACTTGAGATCCAGCCTGACCTATTAGAACAGAGCTTCTGGGCCTAGGGCCCAGGTATTGGCATTTTTATAACCTCTCCATGTGATTTGAATATGAAGCCAGAGTTAGGAACTTCCTCTCTGGGAAAAGTTTTTGCAAGGATGGGCCCTGCAGATATCCTCTGATAACCCAGGATGGTTTTTGCCCCAAATATCTTTCCCTCTATCAGGCCCTCGGGCCCACTAGTCATATTGGCAAATCTGGCTGCTGTGAGTATGGGGTATCTCTGAGCCTGAGAGCCCAGCGCAGCCCCCCTTCTCCCCCTCTCTTCCTCCTGCCCATCTCTGAAGGAGGAGGGGTGCTGAAGGAGGAGAGGCGAGGGGGCTGGGGAACACAGCTGGGATTCCAATCACCTCCAACCACAAAAATCCCTATCAAGCCATCTCTCCCCCTTCTCCCCCTTCCAAGCCAGGCTGTACAAAAGCACCCCGCTTCCTGAAAGCAGCCAGAGGCCCCAGGCTGATGCAGGGAGAGGGGCTCAGTGGTGTGGATATTGGGGAGGAGGGGAGGGAGCCCCCAGCTTCCTGAGCTGTCCTCATTTGGGGGGACGTGTGTGAAACCCTCTGCGCCTCTTAAATCCAGTCAGTCCCTGAGCCCAAGCAGGATCCCTTGCCAGGGAAAGGAAGGCATGGGGGAGGTGACAGGTGAGGGGGACGTGGGTTTCTTCTCTGTGGAATACACTTTACCTCTCCCTTGAAAACAGAGACTCCCCAGGAGCAGATCCAGCCTGGCTCCCCTTCCTCTTGCCAAGATGGATCTGGGTGTCCATTCCAGAGTGTGGGCCTTCCCCCTCCAGGGAGAGCCCTCCACCAACCTCCTCCTCACCTAGGCTAGGCAAGCCCTGATCACAGGCTAGAACATTCCATTCGAGGCTGCTCCTCGAATAGTAGCCTCCTGGCTACTGAGGGCCAGGAGAAGGGGAGACCTGAGAAAGCAGGGCTGGGCTTTAATGGGACTCTGCCCAGGAAGACTTCTTCAGCCCAGGACTGCTGGGATCGGAGACTGGAGAGTCCACAGTTTGGCCAAGGGTCTTCCCAGATCCTGCAGGGAGATGTGTAGGCTAGGCCAGATCTGGGCTTTAGGGCAGACTCCTGGGACATAAGTTGGCAAGTTGTTGCCAGAGGGACAGAGTAGAGCCAGAAATAGAAGCCGAGATGCAGATTCATGCCACGTATCTTTATCCCTGGTGGAGGCCACCTTAAAATGACAAGCAAGTACCAGAGAGCACTAGAAGTGAGATGATAGGTCCTTCCACAGTAAGGGGAAAGCAAGAGGGTTGGGATATAGCAGGCAGGTGACATTAAAGTCAGACTTTGAAGCATGAGAGAGAAATCATAGAAGATGGAAAAGGGTGATTCAAAGGAAGAATGTGAAAGCTGAGGCCAATGCCCAAAGGTACGCTATGTCTGCAACAGGCTGCACTGGGCCTTGTGAAGAGAACACCCAGGGTGAGCAGGCCAGGGCTGGAGCTGAGACCCGAGAGGGCAAGGTCTGTTTATCCACTCTGACGAGAAACCTGACTTTATCTTGAAAGTGCTGAGGAATTATGGGTGTGCAGGTGTTCCTCGACTTATGATGGCCAAACCCCAACAGATGCATCATAAGATGAAAAGAATCATACACCCAAAATGTATTTACTATACCTTAACCTATGGAATATCATAGCCTAGCAACACAGCACATTAGAGTATCAGTCGTTTCACATCACGTTCAAGCAGCTAACAGAGCTTTAACTCACTGCTGTTGCCCAGCATTATGAAAGAGTATTATTTTTGTTTTCTGTTTTTTGGTACTGAGGATTGAACCCAGGGGCATTCTATCTCCCAGGTAAACTACCAGCCCCCCCCCTCCGTGTGTGTGTGTGTGTGTGTGTTACTGGGGATTGAACTCAGGGGCATTCTACCTCAGAGCTACACCCCAGCCCTTTCTTATTCTTTATTTTGAAAAAGGGTCTCACTAAGTTGTGGAGAGCCTCACAAGTTACTGAGGCTGACTGCAAACCTGCTATCCTCCTGTCTTAGTCTCCCAAGTATAGGGATTACAAGCATGTGCCACCATACCCAGCAGCCCTTTTTATTTTTAAAATTTGAAACAGGATTTCACTAAGTTGCTGAGTGTCTCACTAAGTTGCTGAGCCTGGCCTCGAACCTGTGATCCTCCTGTCTCATCCTCCCAAGTACTGGGATCACAGGCGTGCCCCTATGCTTGACTTCGCTTAAAGCATTCTATTGGTTCCTGATGGCCTTAAAGGTCAATCCCTCTCCAGTGGCCTATAAGGCCCAGGTGCTCAGATGCTCAGCCATTTCTCCAGTCTCATCTCTTACCAGACATGGTCCCTATCTCCCAGGTTTGGCTTTATCCATGACTTCGCTCCATCAAGTTGAACAATTGCTGCACGCTTTTATTTACCTCCGATCTTTGCACACACCATTCTCTCTACCTAGAATATTCTCCCATTCCCCTCCTCCAACTCTAAGCCTAACTCTACTCCCCCCACACACACACACACATACACACTGGGCTCTACAGTCTCATTCACTGTTCAGGCCTCAGCTCTATGAGAGTTCTTCCCTCTTCCCCATCCCCAGCTGATACTTCTTTTTACAGGCTCGCTCAGCCCATGGTACTATGCCAATCTCAGGTCTTAGTAACTTGTGTAGTGACTTTATGGTTACTTATCTGAGGAGACTCTACGCTGATGGAGGGCAAGGACTGAGACTAACTTGCTCACTGCTGTCCCCCGGCTCCTTGTGCAATGCCTGGCACAATGCCCAGAAATGTCCAAGGGAGAAAGGAAGGAGAGGGACAGACCAAGAATGACTTATAAGCTGGGTGCAGTGGTGCATGCCTGTAATCTCAGTACTTGGGAAGCTGAGACAGGAGGATCGCAGGTCTTCAGCCAGCCTCAGCAACTTAGTGAGACACTCAGCAACTTAGTGTGATCCTATTTCAAAATAAAAAATAAAATAGGGCTGAGGATGTAGCTCAGAGGTACAATGCCCCTGGGTTCCATCCCCAGTACCCCTGCCCCCAAATGACATCCAGCTGATAGGAGGTGATATTATTCCTAGAGTCAGAGGATAGATTTTGTTTTGGGGGTGGGGAGAGGAGGGTTTTGGTTTAGGCCCAACTGAGCTGGAGGCATCTGAGGGTCACCCTGAAAGACATGTAGTACAGGCTGTCAACTCTGTGGGTCCGGAGCTCACAGGAGTAGTTTGGTCTGGAATGGTCTGCAGAGAGGTGAGAGCTAAAACTGTGGGAATTAATTGGGAACTTGATGTTTTTGATTCCTAAGTAAACAGCCAGCCAAGATCCAGTATATTTTGAAACACTGGTGGCCAAGGACGTGACAGGAAGAGGTGGTGGGATGCTGCGGGAGGTGGCTCCCTCTCCCTGTGGGGTTGAGGGGGATCCCTCTTCTGGAACTGCCCCAGCTGTCATGCATCTCTGTGGGGAGAGAGGGCCCTGGCTGGGGTCTTGGCTTAGGGAAGAAGACAAGGTAGATAGAATAAAGGGCCTGCTGGCCTCTGTGTCCCCCTCCCCCCACCAGGTACCTCCAACACTCCCTGGGTCCTTTCCCCGGGTGGGAGCCAGAGGACCCTGACTTTTATGTGTCCTCCATCTTCATGGGCTCACCAACAGCCTTCTTTCCACCTCCTTTTCCTCGCCTTAGGCCAGGCTCGGGAACTCAATGCTCCTGCTCTTTCCTTGACTGGGCCCAGGAACCCTGCCAAACACTGTGCTTCCTGGCCTGAGAATGACTCAGGCTTCCCTCCCCTGCACCCCACCCCAGGCCCCTGAGCCATGCCGTAGGCTGAGCAGCAGGAGAAGCTGAGAGGCAGCCCATCTTTGGCGGCTAGGGGACTTGGGAGGTGGACCCAGGCCTCTGCTCCGAGAGGCATTCCAATGAGGGGTACAATGCCCAGGGACAGAGGCTGGAGGTACTGTAGACAAGGTGTTAGGGCTAGGGATCTCTGGGAGGCCTAGTGGGCTAGCATCAGAAGTCTGATATGACTGCACCCTAAGAACCTGTGGGCCAATAGTACGTATTAATTTGCAAGCTCAAGCTCTGAGCTTGAGTAGGTCGGCCTCCAAGTTCTTCACCAAGAATGTAGGAGACACTCAAGGCTTCGAGGGGCCGCAGGCCTGACATCAAACTCCAGTGCCACCTCTTCCTTACGAGGCAACCTGGGGCAAGTTAGTCACTTTGCCTGTGGAGGCCTCGGTTTACCCTTCTGTATAATGGGGATAAGAATAATCCCTTCCTCCTGGGGTTATTGGGAGGCTGAAATGTAGGCACATGTGGTAAGTGCTTTGTAAACAGCCAAGGGCTGTAATCACAGGGGTGTTATATTTATCCACATGGCTGGGATGGAGGAGAAACAGGTGGCTCTCTGCTTCTCTGTCATCTGGGGGCACATTCCCTTTCCACTTGATATGGTGGGATTCTTTGAGGCCTCAGCCCGTGGAAGGTCAGGGCTCAGAATGCTGGTTTCATGTTTTGCTGGAGGACCTTTTGCAAGTGGCTTGACTCTTCTGAGCCTCAAAGACATGTACACAGAGGGCCAAAGAAAGGGCAATTTTTCTCCTCGCGGCTCTCCCCTCCCAACTTCTCTCCCTCCCTGTGGCTGGTGTGATCAAAGCAGAGGTTCACACAGAGGTGAGGCCCAAAGGCCCAGCAGCGCCCTTCCCAGATGTGGCGTGGGGGTGGGGGGGTTGGAGACAGAAGAAATGTGGCGGTGTGCAGGGCTGCCCGGCTGGCCTGAGTGCATGTGATCAAAGGCTCTGGGCGGGTGGGGCAGGGGCTGGGGGCGAGTTCCTTGCATTGCTGAGGGTTTAGCCCTTTCTCTTGGTTGCCTGGATGCCTTGGTATTCACCCCTCCCCTGTGTTCACTGCAGAGCACAGAACAGTGCCCGCAGACCCCACTCAGGCCCAGTGTGCATGAAGAGCAGGCTACTAGCCTGGCCTGCTACTGAATTGTTTGGCAGATCATCTACCTGACCAGCTGTCTGAGACCCCGCCTAGCTAAATGCCACCTTACTTGGTGGCTGCCTGTGCACCATGGGGCTGCTGGTTTCTTGGACTGCCTGATGGTCTGAGATGTCCCACTGCCTGGCTTTCTCTGGCCTGCCTCATGTGTGCCTCCCAGTGCAGGGTGGCCTCTCCTACGTGGCAGTGTGGATGTTTTCAAGCCTGTGCACTGGCTTGGACTGGAAGAGGTAGAGCTCAGCTCTGCAGCCCCAGGGCCCCCTCCAAGGGAATATGGGAGCAAAAATAGTTGCTTTGTTCTGGAGGAGAAGAAGAAAGATGCTGGCCCCTTTGGGCCCACTCCCAGGGGCTCTGGCTGCCAATTCCACCAGGAAATGTGCCTTCTAAACAATGCCCAGGCCAGCCTGTCCTGAGCCCTACTTCCCATCTTTGCTGGGGGTCTTGGGGGAGACGCCTTTGACTATTGTTCCCAGAGACAGCTCACTGGGGTCAGGACTAGGCCAGGCTGGGGGAGTCCACAGCCCCCACCTCCTGCGAGGAGGCACATGATGTCCCAGAGAAACAGTTCCTCCTGCCTTTGTTCTTGACTGGGCAGGAAGCCACACAGGACACCATGGTTAGGGTGGGGGCAAGCACTGAGGTAGACAGTTTTTGTTTTTATTACCCTCAAGGAGGGGTTTTGATGGGGGTAAACTGAGGTAATGAACAGACACTTGGCCCAGGATGGTGGCAAAGTTGGAATGGCAGCACAGACTGGAAGGGATCCCAGAGTGTACTTCGTTGCCCTCTAGCATTTCAGTTCCATGGGGGTAGGGGATTGGTCAGGGTTGTATCCTTAGTCGTGGGGAACTGTGCCTGGCATATAGTGAGTGCTCAATAACATATCGTTGGGTATATGACCCCCTCCACTTTCCCCTGCTCCACTTACATCATCAAAAGCTGCCGGTGCTCAGTGCACCTGGACTCCCAGACAAACCTGGCTTATAGTTCTGCCCACATCACTTTCAGGCTAGGTGACCCTAGGACTCAGTTTCCTCCTCTGTAAAATGAAGATAGTTGTTGAAAGATTTTTTTCTGGGAACTTTTGGGAGCTTTCCTGGCACATGGTTTAAATGTCAGTTCGTGCCCCCTTTTTTCTCACTGACTCCTCTCTTTTCCAGGCTAAACCACCCGTCCCAGCAGCCTTGGCCATTCCTTATTGTTACCTTTGATCCTCACAAGAGGTGCTATCAGGCATGGTACCTGCAAGGTCCTCTTCTTACAGATATGGAAACTGAGGCCAGGCAAGAGTAGCACTAGTTACACAGGGAGCGGGAGAGTCAGGATTTGAACCGCACTCCATCTGGTCCTCACCCTTTTCTATGAGAACTTGTCTCTTCCCATTGCTAACAACTCATGTGTGACACTAGCTGTGGGATCTCGGCCCCTCGCTGCATTTCTATGAGTTTTCTTCGGGTCTGATGGGAATGATTATCCCACCTGCCCCAGCCTTGATGACACTTCAGAGGGGTAGGGTATGCCAGCTGTGCTTGCCCTGCTTCTCTCTGAGCAAACCACAGATGACATGCCTCTGACTGCCATCCTCCTCAGCATTCTTGGCAAGGTGGCCAAACCCCAGCCCTTTCATACTCTTTCCAGAAAATATATCTGAGTGCAAGTGAGCGAGAGGGACATTAGTAGATGGATAACAGTGGGTCAACTGTCATTTATTAAAACAGCAGTAAATCATTTTTTAAAACTATTATTAGCAACACATGCCTTTTGATACACTGTGTAACCTATGGTGACACACCAGTGGGTTGAGACTCCTTAGGGAAAACTGCTGGTATTTCTGATAGCTCTTTTGGGAACGTGTAAAGTCCCATGGAAATGCAAGCAATGGCTGGTATTGTTCTAATAATTATCATTGTTCTTATTCTGTGACGCATGGAGTGCAAAGGTTAAGACCATAGACTCAGAAGCCAAACTACTTGGGTTCCAAAACTGGCTCAGACATTTCCCAGCTGTGTGACACTGGGCAAGTTATTTGATCACTTGGTACCTCGGTTTCCCCACCTACCAGTTAGGGACAATAAGAGTACTAGACATTTACCAGGATTGTTTGAGAATCAAATGAGATAATGTAACTAAAGTGCTTAGTGCAGTATCTAGTTCAAAGGTCAACAAACTACAACCTACAGGGCAAGTCTGGCTTGCTGCCTGCTTTTGTAAATAAAGTTTTATTGAATTTTAACACGAACAGCTGTGTTGATTTGTTTACCTATTGTACATAGCTGTTTGTGCTACATCAGCAGGGTTGAGTGTCTGAGGCACAGACTGTAGGGCCTGCGAAGTCTAAAGTATTTACTCTCTGCTCTCTTGCAGAAAAAACACCTGTCCTAGTTCATAGAGGAATTGCTCGGTAAATATTAGTTGCTATTATTCCACTTCATTTGATTTTAAATGATTTGTCTGAGGCCACACAGCTAGCATGGACTTGGAGTAGAACTCCCAGCTCAGGGAACTTTCTAGTATATGACACTGACAAGGAATTTCCCCATGCTTAGAGTCCTTGGGCTTCCAAGTTCCTTTTTTTTTTTTTTGGTGGAAGTGGGGATTGAACCTGCGGTATTCTACCTCCAAGATGCACTCCCATTCCTTTTTATTTTTTATTTTGAAATGGGGTCTTGCGAAGTTGCTGAGGGTGTCGCTAAGTCACTGAGGCTGGCCTAGAATCTTTGATCCTCCTGTTTCAGCCTTCCAAATACTGGGATTACAGGTGTGTGCACCACCATGTACGGCTTTAAGTTCTCCCTTTAGGACCTAGAGGGAACAGGCTTAGCTCCCTAGTCAAAGGATGCTGGCTGCCAAGCCAAAAGATACCTTCTCCTTCTACCAAGGCTCCACCAAGCCGCCAGGCACAGAGCAGCTTCTTTGTCCCATGTAGGCCTTTCAGGACCCTTGTTTGCCTTCTGCTTCTTGGGTGCATTGCCTTACTAGGCTGGGCTGGAGTGGCCTTGCTAGGTGATTAATGTTTCTGTCCTAAATTCAGGACTCCATTATCTGCCTGCTGGCCTTGCTCTTATTCTTGTAATGGACTGGTCTGAGGCCATTTACATTCCCCCTGGTGTGTTCTCCTATCCGATAGCGGCTATGACATAATTATGTTGCTCTCCCTTATCCTTAATCCTCTCAAACTGCCTAGTTATCTTTAATTTCCTGTCCATTTCCCATACCGGGGAGTTAAGTGGAGCTAAGTCAGTCCCAGAATGATAGGGAGCGTGGGAAAGCTCATAGATGCTCACCCTAGGTCTCTTAGAACCCAGAGAGGTAGCTTAGGTCCCAGAGCCTGTGGAGGCTGGCAGGATATGCCATTCCCCAGGGTGGGACCTTCCCTCATTCACAAACATAAATAATTGGTAGGAAACAGAGAGAAGGGTCCCTGCGGTCCCTTTCTTCTAGCTTGGGCAGTCTAGGATTCTTAAGTCCTAGTAGAGGTAGGCTCATTAACCCCAGTTTTTCCACCTTGCCTAGCTACTCATATCAAATAACATTCTATCAAATACCTATCTCAAGGGAGTGGTGATACATGCCTATAATCCCAGTATTTGGGAGGCTGAGACAGTAGGATAACAGGCTCGAGGCCAGCCTCAACCCTCAGTAACTTAGCGAGACCCTGTCTCAGACCCTGTAGCTGAGAGGTAGGATGCCTCTGGGTTCAATTTCCAGCACAATAAACAAACAAACATACCTGTCTCACTATCTCTAGGTTTTATGGACCCAGGAGTGTCAGGCTCAGGATAAATTCTACCTAGAATGTGTGTATGTATGTGTGTGTGTGCGCACGCACACACACACACACACACACACACACACACTCATGTATGTATGTACAGCCTCACACATATTCTTGTGACCACAGACTCCCTCTGGCATGTGGTAGGCATGCAGGATGTGGCATTTCCTTCCTCTCCTGGGTGACCACAGTACCTAACACTGAGCAGAGCTAGTCAGGCAGGCACACAGCGGATGCTCAATCAATGTTCAGCAAATGACTGTTTTGAGTAGGTGCGTTGTTCCTATGAGTGTTTTCTCTGTGTATGTATGTGTGTGCATGCATGTGTATGTAAAATAGGTGCACCTTGGGCATAGATCATGTGCTCTGTGAGTGTGCATATAGCATGTGCTGCATGCGAGCATAGGGGTGGATACAAGTGGGGGAGTAGAATATTTTATTTTGGTGGACTAGAGACTGAACCCAGAAGTATTCTGCTTCCAAGCTACATCTCCAGCCCATTCTATTTTTTATTTTGAAACAAGATCTCACTAATTTGCTGAGGCTGGCTTCAAACCTGTGATCCTCCTGTCTCAGCTTCCCAAGTACTGGAATTATAGGTGTGTGCCATTGCACGTGGTTTAGAGTAGAATAATTTAGAGTCCAGGGTACCAGCTCAGAAGTCAGACTGACCTGAATTTGAGTCTCAGCACTGCACTTTCTCGTGATATTGCCTTGGTCCCTTGAAATATCTAAGTCCAAGTTTCCCAGCCTGAAAAAGGGGGAAGGAATTACAAACGCCAAACTCACCGGAACGTGGGAAGCATTAAATGTTCCAATGTAGAGGAAACTCCTAGCACATGAGCCAACACATGGCGAATGCCCAACAGGTGGCAATTGCTGCTGGTACTGATGATAATTAGAATGTGGAGAAGCTTGGCTGTCAGGGGTGCATGTGCTGTGCAGCTAGTGTGAGTGTGAGTACGTGCAAGTGCATGCTGTTGTGAGGTGCTGTGTGAAAGAAGAACTGATAGAGAGTCTGGAAGTGCTGGGCAGCCCCCAGGGATGCATTATGGGTGGGGAAGACTGGAAAGCAGGGCCTTAGGCTGCATCCATGCACACAGAGAGCTGAGAGAGCCCAGACTCGGCTGGAAGAACCTTCTGACTTAATGAACCTCTTCTTCTCTCAGCAGAAGGATGAATGGGGTGAAGTGGGCAAAGGGCAATTTAGCTGGAATGCAGGAAAGCCCCCGACAGGGCAGCCTGAGCATAAGAAAGGGTTTCTCCTGGGGCTCTCCATGGCTCTCACCCAAGCGTGTCAAATCCTTGCCTGCCAAACAGAAGGGTTTTCACCAGCTTTTTCATCACTGTAACCAAAATACCTGACAAGAACAAGTTAGAGATGGAAAGGTTTATGTGGGCTCACAGTTTTAGAGATTCAGTCCGTGGTAAGCTGGCTCCAAGGCAGAAACATCATGGCGGCAGGGCATGGCAGAAAAAAAAGCTGCTCAATTCACGATGGACAAAAGCAGAGGGGGAGAACTAAAGGGACTAGGGACAGATATAGTCCCCGAGGCCACACCCACAGTGACCTGCCTCCTCCAGCCATGCCCCACCTCTGAACTTTGTTATACTGGGGACATTCCTTCAACACATGAGGTTTTATAGGGGACATTCCATACCAAAACCAGAACAAGAGGGGAGGAGAGAGCTGGGAATGTGAGGAAGGGAAAGCAGGGGGTCAGGCTGTAGGGGAGATGGACAAGGGTGGAATGTTTTCAGGGGTTCTGGGAGAAGAGGAGGGAAGTCTGAGAAGGAAGAAGAGACCAGGGTACTTGGGAGGGATGAAAGTAAAGCGGAAGGTAGCACTGGGAAGACCACTTCCTCCTGGCCCCCATACCCGGTGGTATCTCCTTTAGCCTGGGCCTTGCTGCCCCACGGTGAGTCATGAGGCTAGCTCTTGGGCCATCCTGTGCTCCAGTGACGGGGCCTGCAGCTGAGGACATGGAAGGTGACCAAAATCTTCAGGGTGATTTGGGGGCTCTGGGATATGCGGGAAGATGCTCCTTAATTAGGGACTGAATCTGGGAGCCAGATACCACACAGCTCCCCAGGTCTCCTTCAGAGCATTGTTGACCTTCTCTTGGGCCCTCTCCTTTGGCTTCTGTGTCTCAAGGCACCAACTAGCCTGCCTATGGCCCCTAGTCACTTTTGAGGCTCCACAGAGGGTGATCTGTGAGTTGAATGTACTCTGTAGTGGATGGTGGCCAGACACCCTTACCATTTGCTGTTGCAGGTCTGGAGTCCTGTCCCACTCCCCCACACTCTCCAGGACAAGCCTGCACTCCTGAATGGGATGTCGTCTTTGACCATAGTTGAAATGGACATATCCCTCCACTGGTCTCTGCCCGCACCCTCCTTTTTTTTTTTTTTTTTTCTGTCTGAGTAACCATCAATTGTTGTGGGCCCTTGAATGCAATGATGCATTTTGTTAAGGACAAAAACAGTGATGATGATCTCGTTGCTGCTAATGAGAATGGCGACAGTTTCAATGGTGGTGACGAAGATGTCAAGAATAATAGCATTGATCATAACAGTGGCGATGAAGGAAATGGTGAGGATGACAATAGAGTTGGTGATGGAGGTGATGATGTTGATGGTCCATGTGCTGATGGCAATGGTAGTAACAGACATGGTAATAGTGATAGGTGTAGTAGTGATTCTGGTGAAGGTCATGACAGTGGAGGTGAGGATCATGGAAGTGGTGATGGCTAAATTAGGAGTAGCAATAGAGCCAAGTGCAGTGGCACATGCCTGTGATCCCAGTACTGGGAGGCTGAGATGGGAGGATTACAGACTTGAGACCAGCCTCAGCAACTTAGTGAGGCCCTCCACAACTTAGTGAGACCCTGTTTCAAAATAAAAAGTGGAAGGGATGCAAGAAGGAAGAGGATGGAGGTGCTGATGGGGATTGTGGTTGTAAGAGCAGTGATGAGATGGAAGTGGGGGTGGCAATGCAGAGGTAGTGGTGGTAGCAGTGAAGGGGGTGGTGATGGTAACCGTGGTACTTGTGATTGTGGAAGTGATAATGGTGGTGACTGATGAAGGTATTAGTGATTTTGAGAGCAAAGACAGGGACAATGATAGTGACAGTGGGAGTGGAGGTGACAATGAGGATGGTGACACTGATGGTGTGATTGCAATAAAAATGGTGGTGGGATAGAGATGGTGGTGGCAGTGGTAACAGCAGTAGTGATGATAAAGACTGGAGCAATTAAAGATGGTGATGACGATGACAATTATGATAGCCAAGGGTCTAATAAATCTACCTGCTGGGTCTATTATCTTCTATCTTACTTGTGTTCCAATACTTTTCTTGTACCTTCCATCTTTTTATTGTTTTTTTTGTGTGTGTGGTACTGAGGATTGAATCAAGGGGCATTCTACCTCTGAGCTATAGCCACAGCCCTTTTTACTTTTTGTTTTTGAAACAGAATCTAGCTAGTTTGCTGAGAGTCTCGCTATGTTACTGAAGCTGATCTTGAACCTGTGATCCTCCTGTCTCAGATGCCCAAGCACTGGGATTACAGGGCATGCACCACCACGCCTGGCTCTCATATCTTCCATATGAGCTCTGCCTTGCTTCTCATCTTTCACTATCTCTGGGGAATATATAATTAAGCCAATAAAGACACTGTGTAGCTCCTGGTTTCCAGAAGAGAAGCTGGGTTCCCTGGTCTTATTTGCTGTTGGGAGACTCAATATAGGTAATGGCATCCCTCATTTTTACTGAAGTCAAAACAGGAAAGAATTGACATCAGAGGCTAAAGCTAGAGATTATGAAGGGCCTCCTGATAGTGAAGCACACAACATTGAAGTTACCTGGGGAGGGTTATGGAATGTGCTACTTTAGAAATTGCTTAGAACAAGGCCGGGCGTGGTGGCGCACGCTTGTAATCCCAGCATTCGGGAGGCTGAGACCGGAGGATCCGGGTTCAAGGCCAGCCTCAGCTACCTAGTGGGGCATTCCGCAACTTACTGAGACTCGGTTTCAAAATAAAGAATAAAAAATAGGGCTGGGGGTATAGCTCGGAGGTAGAATGCCCCTGAGTTCAATCCCCAGTACCGCAAAAAAAAAAAAGAAAAAAAAAAAAAAAAAAAGAAATTGCTTAGAACAAGTGAGGGATCCTCATTGGTCTAAAAGCCAGAGGATTCTGGGTACCATAACCCACACCTGTAATTCTAGTACTTGGAAGGCTGAGGCAGGAGGTTTGCATATTGGAGACCAGCCTTAGCAACTCAATGAGACTCTGTTTCAAAATAAAAGATAGAAAGATCTGGGGTGAGCCTAGTATGGTGGCACATGACTCAGTACTTGGAAGGCTGAGATAGGAGCTTCAGCAACTTAGTGAGACATCAGCAACTTTGTGGGACCCTGTTTCAAAATAAAAATAAAATAGGGCTGAGGTTGTAGCTCAGACATAGAATGCCCCTGGGTTCAATCCCTAGCACCACAAAAATAAAGGCAGGAAGATGCACAGCTTCAGGAGTCTGAGTGTTTGACTCAGATTTGTCTACTGCATCCTGGGGCTCCATCTTACAGGATAATGGTGAGGAGATGAGAAGAGGTCAGGGAAGGGAAGAGGCAACCCAATCTGGTGGTTTAGAGAAGGCTGGAGTTCTCCTCCAGATTCCTTGTGGTTCTGAGTGGGAGGCGACCCAGGATGTGGGGCTCTGTGGTGCTGCCTCTGGCCCTGCATCTGCCAAGAGGCCGCCCTTCAGGGACATTGCTTCCATCCCCCAGGCAGCCTGTGGTCAGAAGGAGGGGGAGAGGAAGGAAAGAGAGAGGGAACACTGCTCACAATTCCCGGGAGGAATCTGGTTTCTCCCGCAAACTCTTGAGCTCCTACCTCCCCCGCAGTTCCCCTCTCCCCTCTCTTGTCTTAGATTCCTGATTTCTGAAGGCCACTCACTAAAGCCTGTCAGAGGAAAGCTTTCTGTAGCAACTGGATGGGTATCAAGGTGCCTGGTCACATAGTAAGGGAAGGGGACATAGAAGCTTTTTTTTTTTTTTTTTTTTTTTTGGTACTGGAGATTGAACGAACCCAAGGATATTTTACCTCTAAGCTACATACCCAGCCCTTTTTATTATTTCAAAACAGGGTTTCAGCTGAGTGTGGTGGTGCATGCTTATAATCCAAGTACTTGGGAGGTTGAGACAGGAGGATTACAGGTTCAAAGCCAGCCTCTGCAACACAAGGCCTTCTGCAACTTAGTGAGACCTTGTTTCAAAAATGAAAAAAATAAAGCAGGGCTGAGGGTATAGCTCAGAGGTAGACCTCCCCTGGGTTCAACCCACAACACCCCCCCCCCCACACACACACACAGAGTCTCACTATGTTGTTGAGGCTGGCCTTGAGCCTGCAATCCTCCTGTCTCAGCCTCCCAAGTACTAGGATTACAGGTGTATGCCACCATACCTGGAGGGACACAGAATATTGCCCAAATAACATGGGCTTCAGAATCAGAAGAGGGCCAAGTCCTAACTCCACTATTTACTGTGTAACTTCTAGCCTAGCGATTTCACTCTCTGAACCTCTTTTTTTCTCTCTGTGAAATGAAGGCCTATCTCATTGAGTTTTATAAAAGCTAAATGAGTTAATATATGTAAGTTACATAGTATACTACTTGGTACTTAGTAGATATTCAAGAAGCATTCATTTAATTCCTCTGATCCCTGTCCCTTTCAGAAGAAAGTAAACATGGCTTCATCCCCGCACCAGTCCCTTACCCACACATCGCCATTCCCATCTCACTATGGCATCTGAGCTTCTTCCCACTGAACCTGAGAAAGTCCATATTCTAAGATCAAAGGGAGCAGGCATCCCTTCTAACCTAGAGGCTGGATTTGGAGGCAGTGGGTGCACTTGCCAGCTGTGTGACTTGGTAATCACCTTACTTCTCTGGGCCTCGGTTTCCTCATCTGAAAATAGGGATAATAATCCCTGCTCTGCCAGCCTTGCAGGGCTGTTATCAGACTCAAGTGAGATCATCTTTGGGAAGTGCAAGAATGTATGGGTGTCCTTTGTTCAGTCTGGGAGGGAGGGAGAAAGGGCAAAGCTTAGTCCTTGGATACTTGATTAATACCCAAATTAGGGGGTTTCCCCTTGGGGATGTGGGGGCCAAAGTATTTGGAGGCTCAAAAGCGGCTGTGACATAGAATTGGAGCCCAGTGATAAGGCCACCCATATCTGGCTTGGGTGTGGTGAGACAGAGGCGTTCATTCACTACCCTTGGCATAAATGGTATGTCAATATGTCAATTATGGACTTTGTGTCAACTGCCTGGGGGACTCCTTGAACCGGATGGCAATCCACAAAGGCCAAAGGCCTCCCTCCTTTTCCACTTCCCACCTCCTGGTCCTACTGAAGCCAGAACTTGAATTGACCAGTGTTTTAGATGGGCTAATCCTTCCCCTCCTGCCACAGAACACTGTGGGCCATGTCCTTTTGGGTGACCCAAAGTCAGAGGAGGGTATTTGCTGAACTCGGAGTTCTGATGGGTTGTGGATCTTTATAGTATCCTCAGCCTGCAGGATGTGGCCCTGTGTCTGAGGTCCGACAATCCTCACTGTGTCTTCTGTCTCACATAGGTCCCTCCTTTTTCTTTTTCTTTTGGCACTAGGATTTGAACTCAACAGTATTCTACTTCTGATCTACACTCCAGGCCTTTTTATTTTTAAACAGGGTCTTGCTAAGTTGCTGAGGCTGGCCTTGAATCCCCCGTCTCAGCCTCCCAAATACTGGGATTACAGGTGTGCAACACCATACCTGGCTCATGAACTTGTTTTTCTCACCATTGTTCCATACTTCCTTCTCAAGATAATGGCCAACTTTGCACCTTCAATTCATACTAGTGGCCCCTCTTATTCCAGATCCACATCTAATTCTCCATTCCAGCCCCTGGGCAGCCAGAGTGCTCCATGCCCTCTACCAGCCCCAGGTATGCCACTCAGCCCTCAAGTGCATCTCTGTCCCCCACCCCAACCTGTCACTCTTCTTTGAAAGCCTCATTTCCAACCTCTGGCTTATGCCAGCCCCCAGTTCTGCCTCCTGGGCTTCTCTCCCAACTCCCTCCCTCCATCATCTTCCTGAGGGAAGAGCCCAGAGGAGCCTAGAGATCCTCCTTCCCCTTCTTTCCCCTCCGCCTGTCTTCCTGTCTTTCCACCACAGCATCTCCTCTTACCTCATGACTCAACTTTTAGCTCAGGCCCCCGCTGGGGAGGCATTTCTGTGTTCACTGTGCCACTAGCAGCATGAACTCTGGATGCCTCCTTGCCCCAAGTCAGCCTGGCTCCTGCCTGGCCCCTTCCCAGCAGGACACCCTATCGCAGCTGGCTGCTATGTGCAATCCACTAGTGGGGACCACATACCAGCCCCCTCCTAGAGCGGAGTGCAAACGCAGACCTCCAAGCCTGTGTTTAATCGGCTGAGGCCAAATCCGCAGCCTTCTAGGAAATGGCGTCTACCAGCTTAGCTGTGCTGTGGAGCCAGGGTCCTCAGGCGAAAGGAGGAAGAGGAGGAAGGGAAGGGTGGGGAGGAAGGGGAAGAAGAAGAGGAGAGTTCTTTCCATATGGTGTGAGTGCACATGCGTGTTCATGCCTGTGGCCAGGAAGGGGTGAGCAGGTGAGGTGTGTGTCGTGTCACTTATGCTGTGTGTGGCATGGCTATGCTTGGGGGTACTTTATATGTTGCTCTCTCTCTGTGTCCATCACTGGTCTGGGGGGCTGCTTTTCTCCCCACTGCAATGGGAGTGCTGTGGCAGGGACATGTCGCATGGCTGCAGTGCAGTGTGAATGTGCTTAGAGACATGGATGGCATGGTGCTGGTGTGTGGTGGGGACATCCTATGTAGCACTAGGCGTGACCTCTGTGATTCAAGGTTCATGATTCTCCAACCCAGTTCTCAGTGCCTGCTGCTCAAAGCCCGGATTATGCAATTTCAGGTGAATTGGAGCCAAATTTTGTATAAGTTGTCCCACTTCCCACCCACCCCTGGCCTACAGGTTGGGTCACCCTCGGTTCCTGTGGTTTAATCAAACCATCGGCTGACATTTTCTGAATACTCTGCTTATGGATGATCAGAGCAAGAGAGAGATAAAGGGAATGGGGTGGTGGGGAGGGGAAGACTGCAGACGGGAGGGACCACCCAAGCCTAGAGACACTGTTCTGGACTCCACAGATGCAATAAATACAAGTGAGATGAGTAGGCAAGTTCAGGGACTCTGGGGGGGGGGGCGAGTCAGGCAGATCTAGTTTCATCTGGGGAAGCAGAGAAGACTTCAGAAGGGATGTTTGAGCTGGTATCTGCAGGTATGATGTGTGAGAAATCTTAGGAGTATTCTCACTTTCTTGGTTGCCCAGATTCAAGCTGAGGGTGTTAGGTTGGGATTATTCCTCTTCGCCCACATCCAATCAGGTTGGCAGGTGTGAAGATTGCTTGCATATTTAATCCTTCACTCCACAAATCGTCCTTGTGTCTGAACTCTGCTTGGTATTGCACTGGGACCTGGAAATCAATTCATCCATAAGCAAGTGGGACAGGGTACCTGCTCTCCTGGGTCCACCTGCACCTCAGAGCTGTACTCCTGCTGAGGCTTTTCTGGGTTGAGCTTTCAGCCCTCCCCTGTGGAGGCATCCGACAGTCTCCTTGCCACTCTCCCCACTTCCAATCTCATTCCTTCAGTCCACTAGCCTAATTGCAGCCTGGGGACTTCTTTTTCTGGCACTGGAGATTGGACTCAGGAGTTTTCTACCACCAAGCTACCCACCAGCTCTTTTTAGTTTTTATTTTTGAAATAAGACCTTGCTAAATTGCTGAGGCTAGCCTCAAGCCTGTGATCCTCCTGTCTCAGACTCCCAAGTACCAGGATTACAGGAGTGTGCCTCCATGCCTAGCTAGCCCAGGGAGTTCTTGAAGCTGTGTTCATTCAACAAAAGCCATTGCAATCCTAGTGTGGGTTAGGCACAGTTTTAGGCACTCAGGGAGCTAACAGTAGGGCAGGGGGATAAGAATGACATATAATAATATAACAAGTCAAGTATATAGTATTAAGAGGTGGTCCTTGCTTTAGAAAAGTAAAAGAAAAATGTTAGCAAGGCTGCTGGAGCCAGAGGCAGGATGCAGAATTCCCAGGATGGTCATGGTAGGCCTTAGTGAGGAAGTACCATTTGATAATTATGAGGGGTCATTCAGGGCAAAAAGACTAGCCAGATCAGAGCCTGTGAAGTAGAAGAACACTGGCATGGTTCGAGGACAAGCCACTGACTAATTGCAGGAGTTTGGGGAAGCCCTAAAATGTTGCAGAAAGCCCTTTCTGCTCAGGCCAAGACTCCAGGCCCATCCCAGAAGAATCCATCCGGCAGTGCATGCTTCTTATTGCACATTTATCACTGGTCTGCTGAACACTTGCCAAGCGCTGTCTTCTCTCACAATCCATGCAGTGGATATTCATGTCCCCACTACACAACAGTAATGATAATAGCAGCCACTACATGGTGCTTACTCTAATCCAAGAATTTGTTTATCTATTCTAAGAGCTTCATTACATTAAGCCTTTTTTTGGGGGTATTGGGGGTTGAACCCAGGGAGGTTCTACCTCTGGTTTATACCCTCAGCTCCCCCTTTTTGGTGTTGGGTGTCTTACCTATGAGCTACACCCCAGCCTTTTTATTTTTTATTTCGAGAGTCTCGCTAAGTCATCAAGGTTGACCTCAAATCTGGGATCCTCTTGTCTCGGCCTTCTAAGTACTGGTATTACAGGTGTGCACCAACCACACCCGATTTACATCAAGACATTCAATCCTCCTGACCTCTATGAGCTAGAAAATGTTATCAACTCTCTATATAATGTTATCAAGCTCTCCTGTAGGCTGTTCCCTGAATGGCAGAGGCCAGGAAAGAAGGCTGAGCTTGCAGCCCACTGGATGGCATTTTCTGGAGGCATTTTTCCATTCACTAAGTGTCTTCTTCTCCCAAAGATTAAGGAAGCAATCCGAGGAAGGCTGTCTGGGAACAATCCCTCCACAGCCTCCCTAGAAGGCCACAAGTGTCTGGGAGTGTTTACGCACATGCAGGTGCCTATGTTTACACATGTGTCTGCATGAATGAGGGTGGCAGGGAACTGGGCACGTATCTGTATGGAGGATGTACACATGTCTACATGCACAGATGGCTGGGGTGGGAGCTCTGGAGCGCAGGGCTAACCACTGGGCTCTTCCGTTGATCTGGCCCAGTTCTATAGGCCTGGGCTTCAACCTCAGCCTTTTAGTCACTCCCTGCCTGGCTTACAGTCTCTCCCCAGGCCTCCAGGCCCCGCCCAGGGAAGCAGACAGCATGGAGAGAGAGGTGTCTACATTAGTCCAGGTTCCTGAGATTCAGGGTGATGGTGTTCCTGGGGGTCTGGGCTCAAGCATAGGCCGCCACCATCAGAATGGGGAAAGTTACTGTTTTAGTCATCTTTTCCATCGCTATGATCAAAATACCTCACAAGAACAACTTCAAGGATGAAAGTTTATTTGGCCCATGGTTTTAAAGGTTTAGTCCATGGTTGGCCAGCTCCAAGGCAGAGACACCCTGGTGGCAGGATGTGGTGGAGGAAAGCTGCTTAGGATATCTGGAAGCAGAGCAAAAGACAGGGCACCTAGACCGTTCAGCTTCCAGAAGTGCCTGCCCATCTGGATGTACACCAGAGACTCCGCCCATTCCAGGCATGGCCCCAACCCTGTAATCTCAGCTCCGTGAAAGATCCCCACACACCTGCACAGCTGATGATTCACGAAGGGCTCACCAGGCATAGGCTCAATTGGCAGGCATGCTAATCCTGGAAGATTGAGATTTTTAAACTTTTCCCCCCGGAAGACAGATGCTAAGGGCCAGAGAGGCTAAGTGACTTGTCCAGGGACACACAGCCAGGGCATGGACTTATATCCGTCTGTCTCCAGGCCCATGTTTATAATCATACTAGCCATGGCTCCTGTGAGTCTGTGGACATGTCTGACTCCCCCAGAGTAATCCAGGTCCACTGAGACCTCTGTGTCCCTTTGCCTAAGAGTGCCTGGCACAGAGCTGAGCACCCAATGTGTGCTCAGTGAACATCAACAGAATGTGAGATGGCAAACTGGCAGCCCATAGGTCAAACTCAACCTAGAGATGCATTTTGTTTAGCTTAGCATGTTTCCAGGAAGCTTAAGATTAGTCACCAGGCTTGCAAAAGAAGGCAATTTTATATATATATATATATAAAATCCGGATGCCCCGCTCTTCTGGAAAAAAAAAAACCAGGATTCCCGGCAAACAACATGGCAACGATCAAATATATTCATGTAGCCGCTGTTCCTGGAGACAGAGCACATGCTGGCCATTTCACCACAGGCCCCACTACCCCCTGTTGTCACTCCAGCTGCCATTCCTCAATCCACTCATACTGCCATTTCCTCTTGCTTGTTGTTTTAGTCCTCTTTTTCCTCGCTGTGATCAAAATACCTGACAAGCACGACTTAGAGGAAAAAAGGTTTATTTGGGGATCATGGTTTCAGAGGTCAGTCCAATGTCAGGCGGCTCCAAGGCAGAATGGCTGGGGGGCAGATGGCACAGCAGAGAAAAATCGTTCTCAGTCATGGTGACCAGAAGTAGTAAGAGCAAAAGGAAGGGACTAGGGAGAGCTACAGTCTCCAAGACAATGCCCTAGTGACTCACCTCCTTCATCCATGCCCCAACTCTGAACTTTCCTGCACTGGGGACCATTATTTCAACACATGAGCTTTTGGTAGGGTATTCCAATCCAAACCATAATACTTGTTCCATTCATTCACTTACATCCCTTGCTTGACCTGAATGGGCATCTGCTGGTGCTCCCAGAAAAGAGTATGAACCCAAGGAAAGCCTGGGGAGTCGCGGCAGCTGTGTATACCCACACAGGCTTTCTAAGGTTAACAACCCTATTCATTTATCCCTCTACCCTTCCATCCAGGCCTCTCTCCCTCCTCCCTAGAGGCAGAAGACATATGCTGGGAACTCAGTTTTCTTGCCCATAAATAATGAACTCTGAGATGGTAGAGGAGGGGAGAATTTCTTCTGACCATAGAGAAATCCAGGGAAGCTTCTAGGAAGAGGTGGCATTTGAGTCTGGAAGGATGGGTAGTATTGGAATGGGTGGAGATAGGAGCAGAAGGGTGGACAGAATGAGTGATAAGAGCCACAGAGTCAGGGAGGCAGCGGCGCCTAACTTGTTCATGGGACACCTGGATAGGTTTGCATGACTGGATCTCGGCGTGATGGAAACTGACATTGCTGGCCCCAGATCTCTGGAGACTCCTAAGCCCTGCCTGGCACCCTGTGAGGGAATACCATCTAGGAGTTCACTTCATTCTCACGGCAACCTTGTGAACTGAGGACCACCCAGTCACTTGTTATTAATGAATGAACGGGGACTTAGAGGTTGGGGGACTTGATCAGAGCCACACAGCTAGAAAGTAAAAGAGCTGGAATTCCCTGCAGGTCTGCCTCTATATTGGAAGAAAGAGTACTGGGGAACCACAGAAGGCTTCGAGCAGGAGAGTGGCTGAGTCTGCCATGCCTTCTGGGCCAGGGGACATGGGAGGGAGAGCCTAGCTTCCTCTGCCCCCGAGTCCATTGGCTCCATCTCCTAAGTAGCTCTCCATGTTCACTGCCTTGCTACTAATCCAGGTCCCCCTTCCCTCTCATCCGGACCATGTGGCAGTCTCGGACTGAGCGGCCCACTTCCATTCTTCCTCCCTCCAACCCATTCTCCCTCAGAACAAGCTTCCAAGGGGCTGGAGCCAGCCCTGTCACCCACAAGCTGAGCTGGTGACTATTTATTAGGTGGGAACTTTTCAAACAGCTCTCTGTCACCTGGAGGGTTTGTTCTACCAGCTTCTCCCTCTGCTTGCATTATCTTTTTGTTTCGGGGCTCGGTCTTCAGTTCTGCCTTCTCTCCTCCTCCTCCTCCTAGGTCTGGCTTAGGTGACCTCCCTGGACTCCCAGAGCTCCTGAGCTCTGGTCCACTGTGCCCCTTTCCCCAAACATCTGATACTAAGGCACCTTTCTCTGTAGTGCCCCCGATGAGACCAGGAGTCTTCCTGGGTTTTGAGCACGAATTTCACTTGCCTTTGACTCCTGGTATTGCCCATAGTAGGTGTGTGTGCTTGGCAAGTCCACTTGCCTCTCTAGGCCTCGATTTCCTTCTATGAAATGTGGGTCATGAAAGACAGCCTTCCAGAGGGCTTTTGTGAGAAAGACAGGGAGTCTATGGAAAGAGAGCAGCCCCAGATTGTAAGAAGTGCTCACTAAATGCAGCTCTGATTACTAATTTCATATCCCCAGGACACAGAGAAGGTACCCAGTGGCTGAATGAGGGGCCTGGAGCATCCTGGGTCAGGGGAGACTAGGGCTCTTGGGGGTGGGGGGCTAGCTGGAAGAAGAGTCCCTTGCCAGCTGTCTGGGAAAGGGCTGGGGGCAGACGGGGGCCCCCAGGGAGCTATTATTGGAAGCACTGCAACTTCAGAACTAATGGCTGCTGCATGTGGCAGCTCCTATCTGGTCCAGTCACCAGCCTCTCCCCCCCCATCAATGTGGTTCTAATAGTCAGCTTACACCTCATTAGCCTAAGTCCAGGTCCAACTCTGCTGCCGAGCAGTGAGCGAGCAAGCCGCTGGGGGGCCTGAGTCTGGTTAGGGCCAGGCCTTCACCAGGGCCAGAGGGCCCACAATGCGATACCGGCTCAGGGCCCAGTCAATGTGTTTCCAATCAGCAATTAGTCTTTAATTAATGGGGCTGCGAAATGATTGCTTTCCCGTCTGAATGGCGGCGTGGGCAGAGAGCCGGCAGGAATAGCCATCTGGGGAGCGTTAAGCTGGAGTTACAAGAGGATACATAAAGAAAGGAACCAAACACCCTAATTTGGGCCTGAAAGCCAAGCCTGGGCTCCTGTGGCACCTGCTCTTGCCCAGCCTCTGGTGTCTCCAAGGCTTGGGGGATGGCCAATAGAATATCCTCTCGGGCCTCAGTTTCCCCCAGCGCACCATGAAAGGACCCTCTGGTCCTCTGAAAAGGCTTGTCCTGGCCCCACAGGACCTAGTGGGAAAGCTGGCGTTGTGGGAAGATGCCTTCTGACATCCCAGCAAGGCCTCGTTGGTAAAATGCTGATAATCATTTCAATCCCCTAGACTGTTGGGATGGAAAGAGTTGTATAAACTGTGAAGTGCTGTGCTTGGCAGGCCATAAGATCCTGGGTGTTCTAGAACCTGGGTGCCTTGGAGCCTGGTTCTCATACCCTCTATTCCATCAGAGATGGGGAGCTAATGATAACAGGCGCCGCCACATGCATTGAGCGACTGCTGAGCCCGTGAGGCAGGGATTACTCTTATCTCAATTTATGGAAGGGAAACCGAATTGTTAAGTGATTTACTGAGACTTCAGCCTGAAGAGATTTGACTGTGGAGCCCATGCTTTTAACCACTGCCCAAGGGTGAGCTTCTCTGTATTTTGGGAGGCTCCGTCTTGGCCAGCAGTTTGGTAACTTCCCTTGTCCATTTCGGATCGCAGGCTGAACCATTAACGATAAACATGGTCAGCCTTCCCATGGCATGGGTGGGGCGCTGAGACCCAGGGACATGCCCAAGACCATACACTATATTTCTAACAGTTTGGGGATTGGGACCTAGATTATCTAGTCCTGAGTCCATTGTGTTGTCACAAAATCCCATCCCCATGAACAACTTCCTCTTTCTGTTGACTCTACCCCTAGGTGTGCCACTGATCCACCAGCACCAACTTTCCACCCTCACCGTGCCCACCCAGGATCAAGTCCTCTCTTACCCTCTTACCGCCCCCATGTTGCTGCCTCGGCCTGGGGCATACCAGTTCCAGATGAATCTTCCAAACATATATTTTTGATTCTCTTGTATATGAATATGGAAACCCTCAATGACTCCCAAGGCCTGCCACCCAAGACTTTCTACATAAAGCTTCAACTCCATTCTTCTGCTTATAAATCTTATGTCTGGGCCAGAAAGGACTCATAAGAGATTGTTACCAACTCCAGAGAGTTGTTGTGTGGATTAAATTAATTGCTGTATGCAAGGCCCTTGGAACAGTGCCCAGCATAGAGCAAGTGCCATGGTGGTGTTTGTTGAATGAATACAAAAACAGATATGTAGACCTGCTGCACCTCTGCCCACCTCCAGGCTTCTTCTGTTCATGGGGTTCCCTCAACCTTAAGGGGCCCTTTCCACCACTCCCTGCATGTCCAAACCATACTTGACCTTCAAGGTTTTCAACGATTCCCTGATATTCTGTCCAGGAAGACTCTGCTGGTATACTTTACCTTGGAATCCCACCAGCACTCAGACCTGTCGCTCACCCACAGTTAGTGTATGCACATGTTCCTGAGCAGCCTCGACACTCCTTGAGGACAGGTGGTGTAGAATATGGCAAAGTGCACAGATACAGGGGTCAGGTTGACTTGAGTCTAAATCCCAGCCCTGCTACTTTCTAGCTGTGTGACATTGGACAAGTGGCCAAACCTCTCCAAGTCTCAGTTTCCTCGGCAATAAAACAACCCTTACTTGACAGGGGCTTTAGAAGGGTTTGGTATACAATGGGAGTTCTTACCTCCTATGCTTTTGTGATGAGGAAATAGAAAGAAGTCTGGGGGTGGGGGTTCAGAGCAGAGGCCTGGCCTACTTGTGGCCTGGGATACTTCCCAGGTGACTTGACTTGATCCCATATTGTGACAACCAGGTGTTCTTCCCCAGTCCTTCCCTGGTCCAGTCTCCAGCACTCACAGAAGGAACAAGAGCTGATTAGAACAACACCCAGCTCCTTTCCTCTCCTCTCCTCTCCTCTCCTCTCCTCTCCTCTCCTCTCCTCTCCCCTTCCCTCCCCCTGTTCCCTTCCCTTCCCTTCTCTTCCCTTTCCTTTCCTTTTGTAGTACTAGGAATTGAGCCCAAGAGCTCTTTAAACTGAGCTACACCCCTGGCCCTTTTTTATTTTTTACTTTGAAACAGGGTTTCGCTAACTTACCGTGCTGGTCTCGAACCTGTGATCCTCCTGCCTCAGCCTCCCAAGTAGCTGAGATTACAGGTATGTGCCACCATGCCTGGCAAGAGTAATGTATTTTTAGGGAGTACTTGGGATTAAACCCAGGGGCATTCTGCCTCTGAGCTATGCCCCCAGCCCTTTTTATTTTTTTTATTTTGAGGCAGGGTCTTGCCAAGTTACAATGTGCTGGCCTCAAACCTGTGATCCTCTTGTCCCAGCCTCCCAAATACTGGAATTATGGGTAGATACAACTATTTCAGGCTTTCCTTTATGTTTCTTTCCTCCTCCTCCTTCTCCTCCTCCTCCTCCTCCTCCTCTTTCTCCTCCTCCTCCTCTTCCTCCTCTTCCTTCTCCTCCTCCTCCTTTTTTGGTACTGGGGATTGAACCCAGGAGCATTCTACCTCCAAGCTACCCCCTCAGCCTATTTATTTATTCATTTTTATTTATTTATTTAATCTATCTATCATCTATCTATCTATCTATCTATCTATCTATCTATCTATCTGAAACAGGGTCTCGCTAAGTTGCTGAGTCTGGCCTTGAACCTGAGATCCTCCTGTCTCAGCCTCCCAAGGACTGGGATTACAAGCAGGAGCTACCTCACCAGGCTTTCCCTTATGTTTCTTAAAATTAAATTTGCCATTGAATGAGGAGGGATGGTTACCCTTGACTCACTGCCTTCTGAAAGTGTCTTTCCAGTCACTTCCATAGGGATCAGAGAATGGAAACTCTGGGAGTCCCCCGTGGGTTTCAGCCAATCTGCCAGCTTCCCATGGCCTTGCCTAGCCTGCTTCTTTGGTTTGACTGTGGACCAGCCCTGGCCCAATCCCCTGCTTCACCCACGTGGAGTTGGCGAATGACCCTGTGGCTGCTGTCCCCTTCCGAGGACTGACAGGAGGCAGACTGAAAGCAGTGCAGGTTGTACAGGAGGGCAGGGGTGAGTGTGAGCACCAAGGACTGGCCATGCATCCCCCAGCCAGTCCCTTCCCCACTCTGACCTTTAGATTTTCAGTTTTTAAAATGACACAGTCTAGGCCTTGATTATCTAGATGGCCCTTACCTCATCTCCCTGCATCTTCTTTCCCTCTACAGTATATTCCCAGCACAAAGGCTGCCGGATCCTGTTAGAGTAGACACCACATCATATCATGCCTCTTCTCAAAGCTATCTTTTGGCTTCTTGTCAACCATGGTAAATGCCACAGGCTTTGCAATGATCTAAAAGATACAATCCCATGGACTTCTAAACTTGGCTTCACGTTAGAGTCATCTAGGGAGGCTTTATTTGTTTGTTTGTTTTTGTACTGGGGATTTAACCCAGGGGCATCCCACTTCTGAGTTACATCCAGCAATCCTTTTTTAAATTTTTTTCTGAAACAGGGTCTCACTAAGTTGCTGATACTGGCCTCAAACCTGAGATCCTCCTGCCTCAGCTTCCCAAGTACTGGGATTCTAGGCATGCATCACCATGCCTGGCTCTAGGGAGATTTCTGGGTCTCAGGCCTGGAGTTTTTGGTCTCTTTGGTCTTGGATACAGCTTGGGTGTGAGAAGTTTGAAAAGCTCTTCAAGTCTAGTTGTAGCCAAGGTTGAGAACCACTGCCATGTGATCTGTTTATATCACCACCCTTACCTCCCTGACTGCATCCCCTGCTCGCTCCCTTCCTGTCCCCATCTACTCTGGTCCAGCCACTCCCCAGCTGTTCCTCAAATACTCCAGGCACACCCCTGCCTGAGTGCCCTTGTGCTTCCTGCCCGGGTACTCATACCACAATACCAAAAGTATGATTTTTCTCTTGCCACCTGTATCCCGCCCCCACCCCCCCCACACACCATTTCATTCAAATTCCTGCTCAGATGTCACCTTCTCTGACAGGCCTTTTCTAATCACCCAAGCTAACTGGGTACCTCCCCCATTATTCTCTGATTGTTGCCCTCCTTCATTTTTTTTGGTAACATTCATAACTACCAGGTATATTGGTTATTCATTTATATAATTATTTGTCTGTTTCCCTTCACCAAGAAGTCAGCTTCATGAGGGAAGGGACTTTCTTCACTATTATATCTCCAACAGCTACAGCAGTGCCTGGAATATAGTAGATAGTAATAAAGGCTTGTTGGTAGCCAGATATGGTGGTGCATGTCTGTAATCCCAGTACATGGGAGGCTGAGACAGGAGGACCACAGGTTCAAGGCCAACCTTAGCAAAATAGCAAGACCCTCAGCAATTTAGTGAGACCCTGTTTCAAAATAGAAAATTTAAAAAGGCTAGGGATGTAGCTCGGAAATAGAGTACCTGGGTTTAATCCTCAGTACAATAATTAATTAATTAGTTAAACAAACAATAAGAGTAAAGATTTGTTGGCTAAATGAATCAAGGCAATGGAAAGGGGGCTTAGGAATTGGGCTCATATAGATTAGAATTCCTAGGCTGGCTCTTTTCCAGCTCTGTGAACTTGGGCAAACCATAAAACCTCTCGGATCCTCAGCGTCCTCCACTGTTAAACGGACCCAGACATGCCTCCTTTGCAGGGTGATTATACACAATTATACAGGAACGGGTGATAGGTGGTTTTAGGGGCTACAGGGCAGGCAAGCCAGGTGAAAGTTCATTCACCCCCTTAATGTTTTAGCATTTTACTTTATAATAATGGTAAGTTCACAAGGAATTGCAAAAAGAGTACAAAGAGAGCTCTGCAAAAATGGCATTGTAAAGACCTATCAAAATATCCTCCTCCATAAAAACCGCCAGGATACTGATAAAGGTGATCAGATCCACATATGAGAGAAAATATATGCAGGTAAGGTAACAGATCAGATAATTGTATGTGCGTATATGGATGGATCATGACAAATCTCACTACTGTTACATTTACAATGCACCAATTAAAAATTATTTTTAAGATGGTCAGGATCAATTGTCAGAAGAAAAGAGGCTGAATATTTTTTTTGGACAAGGGCTACTAGGGGTTGAGCCCAGGAGCGTTCTACCTATAAGCTATACACCCAGCCCATTTTAATTTTTTATTTGGAAACAAAGTCTTGCTAAGTTTGAGAGTCTTGTTAAATAGCTGAGGCTGGCCTTGAACCTGTGATCCTCCTGTATCAGCCTCTCAACTATGGGATTACAGGTGTGCACCACCATGCCCAGCAAGTGGCTGAATTTTGATAAAAAAAATAGTGAACTCTGTGGCATTTTAACTTGCCTTAACTCCCTCCCCTAGATCCACAGTCATCTTGAAAATGAATAGCCTGAAATCAGCAAACTGACAATTACTGGAAAAGGAAGGATAGGATTGGAGATTCTTCCCCTTCTCAGAGAATTGTTATTACTTGTCCTGTGTGTTGGATCCTATGGAGATACCATTTGCAGGCTTGTCTTTATTTAACCAGACTTAGAAATCACTCAGTAGAAACAGCTCTTGTTAAAAATAATCATCAGTAGCAATTGTTGGACACTATGGTCCCCTGAGGTGGTGAATGTAGCTGGAGCTATATATGCTAACCAAAAAACTTAAAAGGATAAGTCAGAGAATGAGATGTTCATAAGAGGGCTTGAAAAAGCTTTGAGGTATTCCTAGAATTCTGGAAGTTGCATAGCACTGTGCACATGCTTCTGAAAGAACTGAGAAGACCTTAAACTCTCACTTCTGGCTCACTTTGAGGCTCTGCACAAGTAGAAAGGCTATGGTGAAGTTGTAAACTATCTGGCTCAGTGCCAAAGATATGCCCTCAATATTCACACACATCCTTTTGGCAAAGACTAGGAGGCTTATGAGTTCAATTCATTTGAGAAAATCTCTTTGCATGCTAGGTGTGGCAGTGCACACATGTAATTCCAGTACTTGAGAGGCTAAGACAGGAGGATTGCAGGTTCAAGGCCAGTCTCCGCAACTTAATGAGGCCCTCAGCAATTTAGAGAGACCTTGATTCAAAATAAAATAAAAAGGGTTGGGGGTATACCTTGGAGGTAGAATATCCCTGGGTTCAATCCCTAGTACAAAAAAAAAAAAAAAAGAAAAAGAAAAGAAAGAAAATCTCTTTCCAATCATTAGCTGACCACTAAGCTAACTGAGCGGAGACTTCACTGGGCACACAAGACAAAGAATATGGACTTTACAGAACTAGTTTAGAAAACTCACTAAATACGTGAATGGCAATGACAATAACAGACCCCAGTCAAAGGGGAGTCCGATTTTCATAATTGCATTATCATGTTATTTAAAATCTTCAGTTTTCCGCAAAAATGTAAATATGCAAAGAAACATAAAAGTATTGCCTAACCACAGGAAAAAATGTAGTGCATAGAAGCTGTCCCGAAGGAAGGACAGAAATTGGACTTATTAGACAAAGACATTTATAATATTTTCAAAGAATTAAGGGAAACCAAGTCTAAATAGTTATAGGAAAATGTAACAGCAAGGTTTCATTCAAATAGTGAATATGAAAAAGAGAGATTACATAAAAAAATCAAACAGATATTCTGGAGGTGACAGTATAATATGTGAAATGAAAAAAAATCTCTAGAAGAGGTCAACAGCAGATTTGAGTAGGTATCAAAAAAGAATCAGTCACTTTGAATATAGATCAATTAATATGATCTAGTGTGAAGAACAGAACAATAAAGAATAAAGAAAAATGAACAGAGCCTCGGGCTCACATGGGCAGCCAGCAAGCATACTAACACACTCACGATGGGAGTTGTAGAAAGTTAAATGAGAGAGAAAGGATCATAAAGGGTATGTGAAAAATAATGTCTGAAAATGTTGCAAATCTAATTAGAAACAATAGTCTACACATCCAAAAAGCTCAAACACACTCAAAGAGCTCCACACCTGGACACATTATAATCAACAGTCAAAAGCCAAACCCAATGACAGAATCATAAAAGTGGCAAGAGAAATGACTCATTACATAAAAGAAATCCTCAGTAAGATGTTTCATTACAAACAATGGAATCCAGACTGGGGAGTGCAGTGATAGAGTATTTGCCTAGAATGAGCAAGGTCCTGAGTTTGATTCCCAGGATCACCACCACCACCACCAAAAAAGAAAGAAAGAAAGATGTCATGTTTGAAGTACTGTAAGAACAATGACTTTGAAACAAGAATTCTGCATCTAACCAAGCTATCCTTCAAAAATTGAAAGAGAAATGGAAACATTCTGAGGTAAACTAAAACTAAGAGAATCCATCATTACTAGACTGTAAGAAATCCTAAAGAGTAGAATTCAGATGTAAATAAAAGGAGACAGCTGTGTGTGGTGGCACATGCTTGTAATCTCAGAACTTGGGAGGCTGAGACAGGAGAATCTCAGGTTTGAGGCCAGCCTTGGAAACTTGGCAAGGCTCTCAGCAATTTAGTGAGACCCTGTTTCAAAATAAAAAATAAAGTGGAAGTAAAAGCTTAGGGGTAGAATATCCCTGGGTCAATCACCAACACGCACACACACACACACGTACACACACGCACACACATGTGCGCATACACACACTAAAAGAAAAAGAAAGGAATGACATAAGGATTAAAATGTCATACTATGAAATGCCTATTTAACAGAAAAGTGGTAAGAATAGAGGAATAAAGACACAAGAAAATAAACAGAAAAATGACAGCTAAAAATCCTACCATACTAGTAATTATATTAAAGCTATGTAGATTGTAGATTGTATACATCAACTTAAAGGAAGAGGTTGAAGCCAGGCATGGTGGTATATGCCTGTAACCCCAGTACTTGGGAGGCTGAGATGAGAAAATCATAGGTTCAAGGGCAGCCTCAGTAATTTAGAGAGACCCTGTTTCAAAATAAAAAATAAGGAGTTGGGATGTAGCTCAATGGCAAAATGCTTGCTTTGCAAGTGCACCATCTTGGGTTCTATCCCCAGTTCCAAAACAAAACAAAAAGACCCGCACAATTAGGCTAGGAACAACAACCCAAAAACCAAAAACAAAAAAACAAGCAAACAAACAAAATTAAAAGATCTGGAGGTATAGCTCAAAGATAGAATGTCCCTGAGTTCAATATAAGTAAATAGGGAGAGATTGGCAAAATTGATTTTTAAAATGTGGTTCACTTATATGCTACATACAAGAGACACACTTTATATTTCAGCACAGATAGTTTGAAAGTAAAAAGATGGAGGAAAATACCATGCAATCAATAACTAAAAGCAAAGTATAGTGGCTATATGAATAAAAAATAGACTTTAAGAAAAAATTTGTTCTAGAGATAAAGGGAAATATTTTGTAATGATAAAAGGATCAATCTATCAAGAAGATAAAACAATTTGAAACACAAATGCATCTAACAACCAAGTCCCAAAATACATGCAACAAAACCTGACAAAAATGAAGGGGGGAAATTGAATAATAATAATTGAAGACTTTTAATACCTTAATTTCCATAACAGATAAAAGAAAACAGAAAATTGACATGAAAATAGAGGATTTAAGCAACATTATAAATCAACTAGACCTAACAGACACCTATTGAACACTGCTCAACAAGACCAGAGTACACATTCTTCTCCAGTGCACATGAAACATTATCTAGTTAGACTATATGCTAGGTCATAAAACAAGTCTTAATACATTTTAAGTTATTAAAATAATTTGAAGTATGTTCGATAACCACAACAGAATGAAACTAGAAATCAATAACAGAAATTTGATATCACAAATATATGAAAAATAAATACCACAATCCTAAATAACCAATGAGGCAAAGAAATCACAAGAGAAATGAGAAAATATTTTGTGATTGATGAAAACAAAAATACAACATACTAAGACTTATGGTGTGCAGCTAATGAAATGCTTAAAAAATTATAAGTGAAGATGCCTATTTTAAAAAATGAAGAAAGATCTCAAATCAATTACCTAACTCTCCAACTTAAGAACCTAGAAAAAGAGAACAAACAAAACACAAAGTAGGCCGGGCGTGGTGGCGCAAGCTTGTAATCCCAGCATTCGGGAGGCTGAGACCCGAGGATCCGGGTTCGAGGCCAGCCTCAGCTACCTAGTGAGGCACTCCACAACTTAGTGAGACCCGGTTTCAAAATAAAAAGTATAAAAAATAGGGCTGGGGGTATAGCTCGGAGGTAGAATGCCCCTGAGTTCAATCCCTAGTACCGAAAAAAAAAACAAAAACAACAACAAAAAAACCCCACAAAGTAGCAGATGGAAGGAAATAAATACTAGGGTGGAAATAAAATAGGGAGTTAAAATGCAGAGAAAATGAAAGGAACAAAAAATTGTCACTTGAAATAGATCAAGAAAAACTTTTAGCTTGACTAAGTGAGAAAAGGTGAAGCTTCAAATTACTAAAACCAGAAGTGAAAGAGAATACATTACTACTAACCTTACAGAAATGAAAATGATTATATGGGTATATTATAAACAATTGCATGCAACTAATGAGAAAACCTAGATGACAAATTGAAAAAATGTCTACAAAGATACAAACTACTTAAACAGACTCATGAAAATCCTAAGAAAGCCACAAAAGTAACTATTAGAACTAATAAGCCAATTAAACCAGGTTGCAAGATATAAGATAAATATAAAAATTTATATCTGGACACTTGCAGCAACAATTAAAAATGGTGCATGCTTGTAATCCCAGTACGTAGAAGGCTGAAACAAGGGATCACAGGTTTGAGGTTAGCCTAGACAACTTAGTGAGACCCTGTTTCAACATAAAAAAATATATTAAAAAACAGCTGGGAGTATAGCTCAGAGGTACAATGCCCCTAGGTTCAACCATTAGTACCAAAACAAAAAAACAAACAAACAAAAAATCCCCAAAAATGGAATGGTAAAAATAACCCCAATCGCCAGCTATGGTGGTTTTCTACTTGGGAGGCTAAAGAGGGAAGATCACTTGAACCCAAGAGTTAGATAGAGGCCAGCCCTGACAACACAGAGATGTCCTACCTAAAATCAAAGAGAGAGAGAGAGAAGGAGGAAAAGAGGGGGAGGGAAGAAGAAGGAAAAAGAGGAGGAGGAGGAAGCGAGAAGGAGGAGGACGAGGAGGAAAGAAAACAGCTTCATTTAAAAAATAAAATTAAATTAAAAAAATATCTATATTAATTTTGCAAGTTTTTTTTTTTTTTTTCGGTACTAGGGATTGAACTCAGGGGCATTCTACCTCCGAACTATACCCCCAGCCCTATTTTTTTATTTTTTATTTTGAAACCGAGTCTCACTAAGTTGCGGAGTGCCTCACTAGGTAGCTGAGGCTGGCCGCGAACCCGGATCCTCCTGTCTCAGCCTCGCGAATTCTGGGATTACAAGCGTACGCCACCATGCCCGGCTAAGTAATTTGCAAACATTAAGAAGAAAAATATTTTCTAGAACGTGTTTTTCAATTGCTCTAATTTTGGAAGCTTGACAGAAAGGGAATCAACATATTCAGCATATTTTGTTCTTATTAAACCCTTGCAAAATGCCAGTTGGGTGATAAGCTCAAAACCATTTTATAGGAACTATCCATGCCACTGGCCTCAGGCTGCTATTAAACATATTGGAGATCCACTCACAGACCTGGCTGCTGCCTTAGCTCCTAGCTCCTACCTGTAAGGACATACTATGTCTATAGCCTCATCTCCATTGGCCTGTAGCTCGTTAGAGCCAAAGTTCTTGACAGAGTTTGGAGACAGTTATACAAAGTGGGACTATTAAATGCCACCTACCTAAAAGGAAGCTATGATGAGGAATGAAGGGTGATCATGTGTTTTAAATGTCGACCAGAGTGAGCAGCACATAAGGAACATATCTGGCTACCAGTTTGTAGAGCAGCAAGCCTTCCAGTTCAATATGGAGCCAGTTATGTGGTCTTGCTTGTTTGCTTGCTTAGGGTGGTGAAAGTGCCTCGGAACCAGACGGCTGGGCTGCTGTGGTGGCCAGGGGTGGCCCAGCACGGTGAACGAACTTGCTGCCACCGAGTCCCATGCACCCTCCCCCAATCCCCTCTTTCTTCTTCCCCAGAAATAGACGGGCCCAGGTCCCGCTAAGAGGAGAGGGTCCAGTGAGGAGGCCAAGAAGCCCAGCCGTCTAGGCCCAGGCCTGCTCCTGGCTGCCCTGCTGCGGGCCAGCCAGCACGAGAGCACCGACGAGGACCAATGATGACCACGATCGGAGACGATGATGACGACGTCGTCACCGCTGGGGGGCGCGCTAGCTTACGTACACACGTGCGTACGCGCGTGCTTGCCAGCCAGCGCGCGTGCCAGCTGGCGGGTGGCGGTGGCGGCTGCGGGCCAATGAGCGTCTAGCGGGGGTTGCTAGGATACGGAGCACCCGGTCCAGGCCACTCCAGGCCCAACCGCCCTCCACTGCGCAGCGTCCAGCCAAGCCCGACGGTCGACGGTCGGTCGCCAGGAGCCAGGCCCAGCCGAGCCGAAAAAGAAGAAGCCGAGAAGCCATGGCGAGACCACATGGCAGCAGCCATGGAGGTTCGTCGCGTCGTCGACGCCGCCACCGGCGCCGTCACCGCCAGAGACAGAACTGCTCCCGCACTGCCCGAGCCCAGCTGACGTTCTCCGTGAGCCTGGTGGAGCACCATCTGCGAGAAGGCCACTACGCCCAGCACCTGTCTGAATCTGCGTCCATCTTTATGGCCGCTACATTGGAGTGCCTGACGGCCACGGTGCTGGAGCTGGCAGGCAACGAGGCCCGCCACTACGGCCGGAGACGCATCACCCCAGAGCTCCTGGACATGGCCTTCCATAACAACTCGCTGTTCAGCGCCTTCTTCCTTACCACCACCATCTCCCAGGTGGCCCCAGCCTGGCACTAGCAACCTGGCTCATGGTCCACCCGCTCATGGCCCCATGACCGGACCATCCTCCAACCCCTCCATCCACCCCCTGATACCCAGGCCCCTCGCCCAGACTGGCTGGGGTCTTCGGCCACTTATGCCATTCATTAAAAGTGTTTCAAAGAAACTCAAGGGCTTGCTTCAGTCACTTTGCGCCTGGGAAAGAGGTGGTGTGGTGGTGAGGGATCCAGAGTTGGACTGGGCAGGTGGTGCAGGTGTGGTGGGTGGGTGGGGGCTGGAGGTGGTGGTGGTAGTGGTGGTGGTGGTGAGGAGGTAATGGTGATGGTGATGGTGATGGTGGTGGCGGGCAAGGATTCGGGGATGGGGCCTTGAGGAGGCTCAGAAGTGCAGGTTCTCCTAGTGCCTGCAGGGGCTGGCCTCGGTTGGGAGGGGCGGGCCAGCCTGGCCTTACACCAGTCACCCCCTCTCCTGTAGCCAACACAAAAAAAAAACACATTATTAGTAAAGATAGGCATCATAAAGGAAAGAAAATTCAGTATTCTGACATAAAATAGAGATTAATCTGATGCTTTCAGGGAGTTCCTGGGTAACATTTGGTATTTTATGCATTATTTCACTGACACATCCAACACTCCAAAATTTTTCTCAAAATATTTCTGCATTTTGTTTTTACTATGTAGGAATCTTTAGGGGTGTTCAATGCAATTTGTTTTCCTCTTAAAGGATTGATTATTAAATTTGTATCTTTATGAGTATGCCCGTTAGCAATCAGAGGTTGCAATGTTTACCATGCACTCCTAAATATATATCACCAATAGTTTTCATAAGGATGTTTTGCCTTTTTTGAAGCTATGTATAAATTACCCTTGGAGATTACACTATAATTGATGTCAGCATTAACTTTTGCAAGCAAAGGACATACTCAGGCCCTGTAAATGTCAATTTTCCCTTACTGAATGACTCTCTTTACCTTCTATCTCACCTGAATTATTAAAGAAATAATTCATTTTTTCACTCTCCTTGTCCTAAATTTTAATCACTCTTTGTTAATGAGGAAGAAAGGAAGGAAGTTACGGGACTGCTGATTACATATTGAAGCATCATTGGAAACGTTATACAAGCCGGGCATGGTGGTGTACTCTTTTAATCCTAGCATTTGGGAGGCTGAGACAGGAGATTCCTGGTTCGAGGCCAGCCTCAGCAACCTAGTGAGGCACTCTGCAACTTAGCAAGACCCTGTTTCAAAATAAAGAATAAAAAAGAGGGCTGGGGTTGTAGCTTGGGGGTAGAATGCCCCTGAGTTCAATTCCCAGTACCGCAAAAAAAAAAAAAAAGAAAGAAAAAGAAAACTTTATATAAGAGATATTCCTTTTTTTAAAAAAACATCTTTTCAGGTATCTCTGAGTGTATAAGTCTCTAGGAATTCTGATCCACACCAAGGTTTAAGAACTCCTTGAAGGGAGGAGCCCTGTTGCTGATATCTAGGTCCAGTTCAGGCAGCAACTCACTAAATGACTTGAGGCATGTCCTTCTGTTTTGAGCCTCACTTTTCTCTGCTGTGAAATGAAAGGCTTGCATTAGGGAGCATCTAACGATTCTTCCACTCTGTACATATGTGACTTTGGTCATTTTGTCTGGCTTTACATTGCTTACATCTTCTACTATGAGTACAGTAAGGAAAATACCTACATCATGGGGCTTTCTAACTATTTTGTAATTATTATTACTCTCTTTTGTGGTGCTGAGGATTGAACCCAGGGGCATTATACCTCTGAGCTACACCCCCAGTCCTATTTTCTATTCTATATTTTGAAACAGGATCTCACTAAGTTGCAGAAGGCCTCACTACATAGCTGAGGCTGGCCGCAAACCCGGATCCTCCTATCTCAGCTTCCCAAGTACTGGGATTACAAGCATGCACCACCACACCCGGCTCTATTTTATAATTATCAAATAAAATGTTTGCAGCACAAATTGATACCCAATAACAATGTCTGACTTTGTGTGTGTGTGTGTGTGTGTGTGTGTGTGTGTGTGTGACACTAAGGATTGGTAACCAGAGGTATCATTCTACTGAGCTATACCTCTAGCATTTTTATTTTTGAAACAGGGCCTCACTAAGTTACCCTGCTAGACTCTAACCTGTGATCCACTTGCCTCAGGCCTCCAAGTCACTGGGAATACAGGCATGTGGCACCATGCCCAGCAACAATGGCTAACTCTTACATTGTGCTTTCTATATAATGGATAATGTTCTCATGTTTTGAGACCCCACAAAAACCTATCATCATTTTACAAATGAAAAAAACAGAGGCAAGCAGAGATTAAGCAGGTTATCCAAGGTCATGAAGCTAAAGAAGTGTCAGTTTGGATTAGAACTGTGCAAACCTGGCCCCAGACACAATTCCTTTAGCTGCATCGCTCACTAAATGTCAACTCCTTCACCCTTTCCACACTTGCATTTTTCTAGCCAACCATTCATAGTCAACGATCATCATTCCCACTTTCACAGTTCATCTAGCAAGATCTTAAAAAAATAATATCTATATTAATTTTGCAAGTAATTTGCAAACATTAAGAAGAAAAATATTTCCTAGAACGTGTTTTTCAATTGCTCTAATTTTGGAAGCTTCACAGAAAGGGAATCAACATATTCAGCATTTTTTGTTCTTACTAAACCCTTGCAAAATGCCAGTCGGGTGATAAGCTCAAAACCATTTTATAGGAAATATCCATGCCACTGGCCTCAGGCTGCTCTTGAACATATTGGAGATCCACTCACAGACCTGGCTGCTGCCTTAGCTCCTAGCTCCTACCTGTAAGGACATACTATGTCTATAGCCTCATCTCCATTGGCCTGTAGCTCGTTAGAGCCAAAGTTCTTGACAGAGTTTGGAGACAGTTATACAAAGTGGGACTATTAAATGCCATCTACCTAAAAGAAAGCTATGATAAAGAATGAAGGTGATCATGTGTTTAAAATGTCGACCAGAGTGAGCAGCACATAATAAACATATCTGGCTACTAGTTTGTAGAGCAGCAAGCCTTCCAGTTCAATATGGAGCCAGTTATGTGGTTTTGTTTGTTTGCTTGCTTAGGGTGGTGAAAGTGCCTCGGAACCAGACGGCTGGGCTGCTGTGGTGGTCAGGGGTGGCCCAGCACGGTGAACGAACTTGCTGCCACCGAGTCCCAAGCGCCCTCCGCCAATCCCCTCTTTCTTCTTCCCCAGAAATAGACGGGCCCAGGTCCCGCTAAGAGGAGAGGGTCCAGTGAGGAGGCCAAGACGCCCAGCCGTCTAGGCCCAGGCCTGCTCCCGGTTGCCCTGCTGCGGGCCAGCCAGCACGAGAGCACCGACGAGGACCAATGATGACCACGATCGGAGACGATGATGACGACGACGTCACCGCTGGGGGGCGCGCTAGCTTACGTACACACGTGCGTACGCGCGTGCTTGCCAGCGAGCGCGCGTGCCAGCTGGCGGGTGGCGGTGGCGGCTGCGGGCCAATGAGCGTCTAGCGGGGGTTGCTAGGATACGGAGCACCCGGTCCTGGCCACTCCAGGCCCAACCGCCCTCCACTGCGCGGCGTCCAGCCAAGCCCGACGGTCGACGGTCGGTCGCCAGGAGCCAGGCCCAGCCGAGCCGAAAAAGAAGAAGCCGAGAAGCCATGGCGAGACCACATGGCAGCAGCCATGGAGGGTCTTCGCGTCGTCGACGCCGCCACCGGCGCCGTCACAGCCAAAGACAGACCTGCTCCCACACTGCCCGAGCCCAGCTGATGTTCTTCGTGAGCCTGGTGGAGCACCATCTGCGAGAAGGCCACTACGCCCAGTACCTGTCCGAATCTGCGTCCGTCTTTATGGCCGCTACATTGGAGTGCCTGACGGTCACCGTGCTGGAGCTGGCAGGCAACGAGGCCGGCCACTACGACGGGAGGCGCATCACCCCAGAGCTGCTGAACGTGGCCTTCCACAACTACTCGCTTTTCAGCGCCTTCTTCGTTACCACCACCATCTCCCAGGTGGCGCCAGCCTGGCAGTAACAATTCTCACTTGTCTTATCGTCCACCCGCTCATGGCCCCATGACCCGACCATCCTCCAACCCCTCCATCCACCCCCTGATACCCAGGCCCCTCGCCCAGACTGGCTGGGGTCTTCTGCCACTTATGCCATTCATTAAAAGTGTTTCAAAGAAACTCAAGGGCTTGCTTCAGTCACTTTGCGCCTGGGAAAGAGGTGGT